>VWZL01002272.1:61200-218235 GCA_013396915.1 Stercorarius parasiticus | reverse complement strand
CGAGGCTCGGGCGTTGCACCGGGAGGGCTGCCGGCTCTGCAGTGCCCGCTCCGCGCCCGCCGCCGCTCCGCGCAGCCCCGCGCAGTCCCGCGGGCGGGCACCGCTTCTCCGGGGCGGTGCAGCGAGCGCCGGCAGCGGAACCCCCCCCTCCCTCCCCTCCTCTCTCTCCGCGCTGCAAAGCACCGCTGCTCGCTTCGCTCCCGCTATCCCCTCCACACACACACGAGGAATTTGCCGGGGCGGGAGCATGATGCTGCATTTTAACGTCCTCCCGACCCCACNCGGCCGCACCCAGCCCTGCCCCGGCCGCGCTGTGGCTCTTGAGGGGACACACACACACCCCCACACACCACTCCGGGCAAAACCCCCGGCCAAAATTGCCACCTCGCCCCTTTTCCTCGTTTGCAGCTCGAGGTCGCCCAGGCGGAGCTGCCCTGAGCTTCTACGAGGTGGGGACAGTGATTCGGGAAGGGTGTGGGGGCAAGGGGAGGAAAAGAGGAGTGAGATGCTCCCTTCTGCCCCACAGCATGCCACCTCTGCCCCTCGGCCAGTAGCTGGGACCCAAAAGAGGTAGGACAAGGCTCCTGACACCCTCCAGCTGAANAAAGAGGTTTTTCCAAGCAAAGACACCAGCAGACCATTACATAAGAGGAGAAAAATTCTGCAGCTCCCAGACCAAAGGAGAGCGGCACAGAAATGCATCCGTTTGCAGCAGGAGAGATGCCCACCGAGTCTCCAGGCAGCAAGGTCTGCTCCTCCAGGAGCTTCTGCCAGGACTCCTTGGGACAGCAGATCCAGCCCTAGCAGACCTGACAGCCCCTTGCAGGCAAGGCAGGAGAAAAGACAGGCTTTCTACTTAACTCAGAAGTTCAAGTCACAGAAAAGTAATTAAAACCAAAACCCCCCAAAGGCAGATCTCTGCTCAGTGCCTCCCCTACCACCAAATTCCTGCTGTATTTTAGCTAGTTTTGTCAAGCAGATGGGACCAAGAAGGTTGTGCAGAGCCTGAGAGAGCAGCGTTCTTCCATCATAAACCCTTGCTGAAACAGAAGGAGGGAGAGTGGAAACTGGGGAGCTCGAGACTGTCAGTTAGCAGTTAGCAGACTCTGCCCAACGTGGCTATGCTCATCCTGAAGTAATTATCAGTGTTTTGGAGAAAAACAGCACATTCATCAATCCCTTTCGTGCTGACACCTCTCCATTCCCACTTCTGTGGGGATGAACAGGACATACAAAGAAGGAGCCCAACTTTGAGGGCTTTGGAGGGCTTGTGTTATCTCATAGAGACAATGATTCAGATTGGGAGCCTGAGGTCCTGCAGAAGTGCAGAAACATGAACTTCTTCCAAGCGATGCAACAGAGAGGCTGGGAGCATTGGATTGGAAACCTGCCTGACTGAAGTCAGTGGCTAAAATTCACAATTGCCTTGGTAAAACCAGCTTAATTTTTAGATATTTGACTGGGTGCTGCAAGCACATCACCTCTTTCAAATTCAAGCTGTTTTTATTCAGTGGCTTAGATACTGCTGATCTGGAGGCACTTGCAAATGTGGGCTGGAGTTCTTACAGGCAACAAGAAGGAGAGGTCGAGGGTGGGTAATTCTGTAGAACAGACCCTACCAGCTTCCTATCTGCTCATCCTAAAACATTGCTCATGATGGAAATCCGTCTCAACAACCCCAGGAAATGCTAAGCTCCATTGGTACAAATTACAGCTCTTTGTCTATTTTATGATGCACTTAACGCTGACGGTTGAGTGCTCCCAGTGAATAAAGTCTAAATGCAAAGGCTTTATTGAGCCTTTGTACTTACACACACAAGCGAGACCTTGAGTGGGAAGTCAGAACCTGGTTCCTTATTTCTACACATGCAGGCTTATAATAGCCTTTGGGTCCTTGGTGGCTTGCCTTTGTGGCTGTATATGGTGTTAGTGTCTGGTCTGGTAGAGAGAAGGCTGCAATCACTTCTCCTGGTTGCCATGGCCTTGCCCAGTAAGACCATCACAGAGCTGATCATTGCTCAGGAGGTTGGCCAGATCTTCCTGTTGACCACAGGAGCAGTTCAGGAAGACAGCACAAGCAGTCTGGACCACCCTCGGAGGAGAAGGTCCCTCTAGTGCCTAAATAAGATATGGCAAAGGATCTTTTTTTTGTCTGCAGCTCCTCTAGGTCTTGGACAACTTGTGTCTGCCAGGCTGCTGCAGTGGAGCGTTCAGACACGGTGCTGCTGAAGCACAGACCGTGCAGAGAGAGGGCAAAGGAATATGTGCAATGAAAGGTGCGGCCGAGCACATGCTGGTTCCTTCCTGAGCACGAAGATAAAGCAATATTGCCAAAGGGCACTGGCAGCTGGTCTTTCCTGTCCGTTGGGGCACACAATAACAAAATCTGGGATTAGTGCCCCTATAGGTATCATGGATGATAAAGCGACCGGTGCATTATGTTGGTCATCTCAAATGGCAAAATCCATGAAGGATCTAAAAAGCCAGTTTGAAGTATGTCTCAGAAACAAGCAGGGCACCTGCACCTTTTCTCAGAACAGTGTTGGGATATGCTGATATTTATACCCTCCCTGGTGTCACCCAATGAATCCTCTTTAAAGGGGAATAACTGACATCTCAGGGATGTTAGCTGGGGGGAACTGAAAGATGGTTCACAGAGTCTGGAGCCCAGAGAAATAACAAACCACTGAGAGATTCAAAACCACTCAGAAATATTCAAAACAAGATTCAGCTTGGAAAAAATGCACCTGTATCTGGGGAAAATAATAGAGTTCCTTACAGAAAGGAGAGAACTTTGGGAACAAATGATTGTGTAAAAAAAAAAAAAAATAAAAAGCATTACAGTACAGAGCAAGGCAAACATGATTTTGGGAAAATGTTACATAGCAGAAAGTCAAAGCAATACAAATTTACTTGCAGAGAAATCCCAAAGCAGGGAGGGAGCAGTCCCCCTGTGTAACCCTGATGCGGCTGCACTGGGGGACTGCGTTCAGCTCGGAGGGTTATTGAGACACGGTAAACCTGTCCACAGTTTAAATAAGAATTATCAGCAAGCTCAAGGGGTTGGCATGGGTGCACTGTTTAGGTACGGAAGAAGACAGAGTCGGGTGCCCGAGAGCCAGATTGCCATACATTGATTCACAAGCAAGTAAAGCTGCAAACAGTCCTATCGACATAGTGATTTTGAGTGGTTATTGTTAAATAGCTGGGTGGATATAATAAAAATTAATGGTACGAAAAGACATTAAATAGTGAAAAAAATTCAGAATAGCCACATAGGCTGTGTATATAAGAGTAAATAAAACAGAACATGCAGTTCAGGTTCAGACACTTATTGTCTTCCTCAAACTGGGAAAGAAAAACTCTAATATGATAGTGAATTTTGTTTTAGAAATGTGGATTTTAAGGGAAAAATCCCTTCTTGGCAATTCTCAGTTAAGTTCTGAACTTCCTCGAACTGCAGGGCCAGCACTACACAGGAGCCAGGCGGGGAGGGCAGGGGTGGAAAGGGGGAGGCAGAGGGGTCTGTGCATAGTACTGGGGGATGATGGCACCGGAGAAAGGATGTAAGAGCTTTCAGGGGAAAAGAAAGAAACAAAAAAAATCTGCGGTTACTGTGGATGAATTTGCTGTTTTGTTTTTGTGCTATGTGCTGGTTTTGAAAAGAGTTGAGAAAAGCCTGCCAGCTGCAGAAATGGAGAGTGCGAAACACTAAGGTGCCTCGTGCCCTGGAGGACCAGAAACCTTCACCTGCAGGCTTTGGAGATTTTAAACAGAAACAGCAGAGATTGATGAAAAGCATGGTCAGGCTGTTAGGAAAGGCACAGGCGGCCGTAGTGGTCATAACAAAAGGAGAAGATACTAAACAGCCTTTGAAACTCTTGTATGGGAGTAAGCAAGTATCAGATCCTTTATGTATTGATATATTTTCAATTTTTCTGCTTTATTACAAAACTTTTAACCCCAGTTAGGTGCTATTTCCTTAAGGAGTTACAGGGCAGATGGTGAAGTTGCTAAAACGCTACTCACGTAGGTAAATATTACCAAGTCAAGGTTTTCAAAGGGTTAATTTGTGTTGAATAACATCGGTCAATACTTTTCACGTATGGAAAAAAGGTTTTGAAAAATAGTGGGCATAAAAGCACTGTTTTATTCTACATTTACAGGATTGTTTTGGTTTTTTTCCTACACCAAGCAAGTTCTTTCAGTTTTGAAAAGCAAAAAAATGTCAATTCAGAGATCAAGCTTTTGGGAATAGGTTTAGAAAACATTTTTTCTGATTAGTTCTCCAAATATTCTTAAATTTCAGTTTTTCTCCAAGAATTGGAAGCTTTCTTGGAAATTTCTTACAAAGAAATAATCTGGTTTTGTGCCTGTTTAGGGTTTTTTTTTTTGGTTGCAAAAATACACTTGCCATTTTCTAAGCAACTATAGCTACTTCCCACTGTTACCTGATAAAAGCCTCCGGTGTTAGCAAGGAGCGGCGAGATCTGTGACAAGTAAGAGCATCATAAAATGCATAATGTTAGGGTATTATATCTCTTGAGAGGAACTGAAAAATTAAAATACTGAAAGAAGACA
Source organism: Stercorarius parasiticus (assembly GCA_013396915.1). Taxonomy (NCBI): domain Eukaryota; kingdom Metazoa; phylum Chordata; class Aves; order Charadriiformes; family Stercorariidae; genus Stercorarius; species Stercorarius parasiticus. The sequence continues at coordinate 213,654 of VWZL01002272.1, read as the reverse complement.
GCTTGCAAGGATAGCTGGGAGCAGCGGGCAGTTAAGTAATATGTTCTGTGTGGGTGGGGAGGTTAAGTTGTGGTTTTGTTTTCTTTTGTGAGAGAGAAAATATCGATTCAGTTGGAGAAAATCGAAAACGACTGAGAAAGCTACCTCAGATGAGTGAAAAAATCAAACAAATATGCTCCCACATGTGTTTCTCCTTATCGCTTCTGCAGAAATTAAACCCCTTCCTTCGTTTCAGCTCTTGTTACTGTGCTTCCTACCGTCATAAAAGGCTAACAATGAATATTCATTTCTTCCATCACCATATGTCTTTATTTTCATGTCCCTGCCTATTTGGAAAAGTACTTTGAAAACAAAGGTGTCTGCTACAACCCACCTCTACGTGGAGATCTGTGGAACTGTAAATTATACCTGTTACCTGTGTCCTCCTGAAGGGCTTTATGCAGAGACCATGTCTATCCTGTGGGTTTTCAAGTTGACCGGTGAAGCTACTGCAACGTATTTTTAATGCTGCATATCCAAGGGAAGCTGGAAAAGACACTCCTAAGCACAGGAATCCCAGTAAGATGATAGTATTAATCCTTGGTCTGACAACATCTTGGATACCTGCCTTGCATTATTGCACCTCCCCATTGAGAGTGGAGGGGAGCGTTGTTATTTAGCCCAAATTAGAGGCTGGTGCCATATGGCAGTGCTATTTTCTATTTGCAAAGGAGAGTTCAAAAGGGAAAGGCAACACTATAGGTCTCGTAGAAGAGACCACCTTCATAAAACTTCCTCCTAAGAGGCTTCCTGCTTCTCCTTTATTACAGGCTACCTCTGCTAATTACATCAGCCTTAGCCTGACTTTTTGGAGGTGGCCTGAGGTGGCCTTTGCTGTGAGTCCTGTGAGGACAGGGCTGAATGCAGTAAGAGAAGCTGCTGCAGAAACTGATTGGAAGGAGCAAAGCGCAGTCAACTCCAGGACTTTACTTCTTTAAACTGACAGAAAATCAAGAGATATGCAATAAATCTCACCTAGTGGTGGTGTTGGCTGTTTAAGGACATGAAGGACATGGTGGTTTCAACCAGAGGTAAAAAGGAGCATGGAAACTAATTTATTTATTACCTAGGAAAAGACTCTCAAGATAAAGTACTTTATTATTTCTAAAAGCTGCATTGCCTTAAGATATTTATAATAGGGAACCAGAGAACATGTTTCCTGAAGAGCAAACCTACGTGGTCACAAGTCCATGCAAAATGTCTCGGTCCAGCTTCTTTCTTTCTGTCTTTTGAAGAGTAATGCAGAATTAAAAAAAAAGAAAAAAAAACACAAAAAACCCAACAACCACAAACCAAACCACAACCAGTGGGACAGTGGCTGCAAGAGTGTGAAGCATTTGAGTGCTGCCTGAAGGGGATCTGGTCCTGTTCCTGCTCCTACCACAGAGTTCCTATGGGATGCTACTGAAATGGCTTAGATCCAGCAGGGCTGTAAGTCTCCTATTAGCTTGGGATCACCAGGTCTATTTTGGCAAACCACTGAACGTACCCAGCCACAGTTGTGATGGGTGCCGAGCTGTGGATATGACTATCCTAGTAAATGAAGCAGTGCCAGGGCCCATTTTCCAGCCCTGGGGCCAGCTGGCACAGCCTGGCTGTGTCTATAGCACTGAAGTATCTCAGTCTCCGGAATAGGGTAGCTGCGCCCAAACTGACAGCTCAGAACAGTCCCCAGCTGGTGCTGGATCCTGACCCACACTCGGGAATGCGTTGGGAAAGTGCTGGTTGTTTTGGGCCAAAATCATTCCAGGCACCATTCTAAAAATTTAAGAATATAGATGATTGCATTCCAGTGCTTGGGAATGTTCCTTGGCACCGTTCAATCTACTGACAGAGGTAATTATAGGATGGGATTTGCCTAATCAGATGTAGATGCCTACATCTGAAACTGCTGTCTGGGTCTACCCCAGACAATGTATAGTCAATGAAGAGAAACACTTGGGCATAATTTCTCTCATCGTATGAGATCTACTTACCATTAAGTGGACTTCTAATAATGGTCACATGGATTGCACCATAAAAGCTGTATTAGATAACACTGACTGTAAGAGTAGCCCGGAAAGACTAGGTCACTACATTATGAATAGTGTACACCGATATAGACAACCCAAAGTAATTATACTCCAAATATAGGCTTTGTAGACAGTGCTAGAAGCAAAAGTGGAAAAAATTCAGTGGGAGAACAAAGATTCAGCCTTAAACTCGTAAACAATCCCTGAACAATCTTTTCCTGTATTTTATTAAGCTTCTCTCTTCCTCAGGTTTTATCTTCTGGCTGCTTTCACAAGATGTGACTAAGTTTGTGTATATCTGAATATACGGGGGCCTGATTCTGTTTGCAGGTCCCCTGGCAGCAGTGTAAGAGCAATCGTAACAATTTACATTTATACACTTCCTTCCACCTGATTGCCTCAGAGTGCTTTACAAATACTGATTGATTATGTTTCACGTTACTCCTGTGGGATGGCTATAAAATAGAAAAATAGAAGAGTGGATTATGAATGACTGGAACTGAGAGATAGGCAAAGCAAAAAGAAAAGCGTACCATTAGAAAAAGGAAGGACCATTACTTCTCCATAAAACCAGGAACTCAGTGATTTTTGTCCCCATTTACACCAGCTGGAAATTGAATTTTCATGCCCCAAATTCCCGGCAAAGTATGGATTTAATGCAGGACGTATCTTGGCCTTAATGAAAACCCTGGATGGTCTTAACTTGTGACACAGTATACGCACTCTATGGAGCAAAGGTGATTCTCATGTGTGGTATCAGGTTTTTGTTGCACTAGACTAATTTAATCAACTTGATAGCAAGACAGGATGCTTAGCCAATATCCGTGAGTGAACAAAACAGATTCCCCTATCAGTAGAGACAATATAGATTCACATAGGTCAAGTGGCTTCACAGGGAGTATGATCCAGTTTATCTGACTCAGTGTCAAGTTCCTCCCAAAAGAAGAGCTGAAATTTCCTACGTGGTCAGTGGGGATAGGCAGGGTGCTCTAGAGGCCTCCAAGGAGAGATCCTGCCTGCCTAAATTTAATCACCTAAATTAGATAAAATAGATTTTCCTTTTTGAGGCCTTAAAGGCATCTGTCATCACTACTTGCCTGGGAACTTGGGTACTTACTGTAAGACTGCTCCAATAGGAACCAAAAATACAGGTGTTGCTTAGACAGTCAACCCAGGCCAACTGGATCCCTCCTAAGGAGCAGACATATTAGAAAAATCACATGCAAGCGTCGGGGTGGCAATGAAAGGAAAAAAGCATGTCCTTCAAAGACTCACCTCCCTGCCCTATTTACAAGCTTGGTCTCTGCGGAGGCTGTGCTCCCTTTCCTGACACACCGCTGCTCATGTTGAGTGTTTCACGTGCTCAGCCCTGAGAATCCTCCTCCCCACTCCTCCTCGTCGTTGGCTACATAACCTTGTCTGGGATCAACTCACTGAGTGATGTGTATTGCTGTGCACAGTTGCTCCATTCTCTGCATTATTTAGCATGCTGACAGCAAATATTACCAAAGGTGATTGCAAACTGCCTTCCAGAAATATGGGATAGCAACAGGCCTAGCAACAGTCTATACAGAACCCTACTAAGAGCATCATCCCTCCATCATCATTTCCCATTGACAAACTCCTTTGTATGTTTGTGAATTAGCCTGTTCTTAATTTCCTTAACACATGCTTTATTGTTATTATATGGAACTAATTTTTTAATCAAAATGTTATGCAGCAAAAAGTCAAACACCATACAGAAGTCTAAATAGATTACATTTTTGTTGTTACCTTAATTAGCCAGCCTTGGAAAATCATCAAATATTTAAATTGCATTTGTTTTATCAGACATGTTTTCTGTACAATTTTGGTGACTAGTATTAATTAATTATATTCCCTATTACTTATTTATTCTTCACTAGTTCTGTATTAATTTTGCCTTTTTTGCCTGTATCAGGGAAAAGGTTGTGTCACTGTAAGGCCTGTGTCACTGAAAGGCCTGTATCACTGGCTTTCCCAGGAGATCGCGTTCATCATTTGTTATTATTGACACACATCAGCAGGTTTCCCGCACTTTGGAACATCTTTTGGATTCTTTTCTTTTGGAAAATGCTTTTCTAGAAACTCTTGGGGATGAAAGTTGCCTCAGCCTGCAATTTTTCCTGTGTTTTGATTCATAGCCTCTCAAGTTTTTTGCGATTGTGTTGAGTAGCTGTGTCAAAAGCAGGGGTGTTGTTTCAGACAACTTCTACGGGAGATGAGGAATACAGAGGAAAGGAGAGAGGCAGCAACTGCAGGAAAAACACTCCAGTCCCGCATGAGCCTGGTAGTTTTGAAATATGAGAATGAAAACAGAGAGCTAGAATAGGGAAAAGACCAATAGGCAATTATGACCTGACTTGAACTGCACATGGAAAATTGAATGGTCACTTCAGTTCCAGCACACATCGTTATATTTCATCATCAGGTTGCCCAGAGAGGTGGTGGAGGCCCCATCCCTGGAGACGTTCAAGGCCAGGCTTGATGAGGCTCTGAGCAACCAGATCTAGTTAAAGATATCCCTGCTTACTGCAGGGGGGCTGGACTAGATGGCCTCTAAAGGTCCCTTCCAACCCAACACATTCTATGATCTTATGATATAAATGCTCCCTCCCCTCCTTCTCCCTTCTGCATGTACATTTAGTGGTTCTCTACAACTGTCTACTTCAACCAGCTTCTTCTGCCTTGGATGGATCTTAACCCTCACCTCAAGCTTTTAGGATCTGTTGTGTACGAGGACAAAGTCCTTCCTCTCAGCCCACATCCTCCATTGCAAGGGTCTGGTACTATTCCTGGCCAGGAGAAGGGAAATCTCTGATGGTTTAGGTCATCCCATGAGGGAATGGACACTGTTATACGTCATACTCATTAGCATTTTCTTAGACTGGATCCTTCAGCAAGATGGGTAGTTTAAGAAACTGCTTTTCTCCCTTACTTGTTCGAAGCCTTAAGAAGGTTAAAATATTTGATAGCATTTTTGCTTCTATTTTCAGCAAGAGGGTCAACTGTAATCAAATCAAGTGGCTAAGAAAGTGAATGCCAGAAACAAAGGAATAAAAATCAAAGTAGACCAAAAATAGAAGAGCTTGTAGAGAACGCTTAGATGAATTTAAATTGGATTCTCAGTTAATTTATGAAAAAGTATCTTGGTGTTATTTTCAGGTGTCTGTGAACTCCTGGAAGTCAGATGAGGTCCTATAAGATAAGAAACAGCAAATAAAGTGAACATTTTTAAAAAGGAAGAGGAGGAATAGAAGGCCAAAGGACACTGACCAGCCAGCCAACCAGGCGTAATGAAACAATAACTGTCAGCTCACAGGGAGAAATGAGCAGTAATGTGGGTTTTTTTAAGAAAAAAGTGTCAATTCCTCCTACAGCAGGCTTCAGGATAGGTAAGAAGCAGTAGATAAATAATTGACTTCGAGATGTCTACTGACATCGTTTCGTATTATTTTCTCACAAACAAACTGAAGAGAGATGCTCCTGATAAAACTAAAGTAAGGTGGGTGAATAGCTGGTTAGAAAAAGACTGCCTCAAAGTAAGTATGGTTGGTTCATTTTCCAAATGGATGTACTGTGACAGATTTCTCAAGACTCTTTCTTTGGTGAGGTATTACCAAATATTTTGATGATCAAACAGGGCGTGTAAGTATTATGCTTGCAAATGGGATCAAATGGGGTGAGGGCTGAAAGGACTGGAGAATGGAAAAGAAATCAGAACAGGGTGGAAGAAATGCATGCAATACAACTAAATGCACACTTGTACACTCAGAAAATAATCAACTCAAGAGAGGATATGGAATGACTGGATTAATAGCTATTTTTTAATAAAAGGGCTTTTCTACTGTATCACAATCTGGACATATTTCAACAAAATCAGGCAGTTTCCAAAATAGCCGAACATCACATGGGATGTGTCTCTAAGACATGTCACATAATCTTTCTGCTTACACTTTAAGTCCTGATATGGTTTAGTCCCGGTGTTGTTGCAAGTTATAAAGAGATGAACCAGAAATATTCTTGATTTGGACAGTGTAAAGTGCGGTCTGAACTTGAAGTTTTAATCCTGAGGACACAATTCAAGGACCAGAGGCTGTTTGAAAGATCCTATCTCTGTGCTGTTTCACGATAGCCAGTCTACTCTGAGCTTTAATTCTATTGTCCAGAAAAGGTCACCTCTGTTTCATTTGTTGAAGGACCATTTATTTCCATTGTTTACACATGAGAAGCCATAAGGAGACAAGCTGGGTGTTCATCTTTGTGCAATGTGACTGCCACTCTTCTCCCACCACAAAGGGGACATAAATCATCACTGCCTCTGCATTTCCCTCGAGTTGCAGAAACCTCTGTGATTGCAATAGTGCCCTCTTCCTCTCTTCCTTGCAAATTCATGTCTGTATGATAAGAAGTTTCAGGAATCAGTGTGCACTTTTGTCACACCACTTACCCAAGAAACAGCCACAGTGTACATCAGACTGACTTCACTGCAAGCAGGTTCCACTACAATGCATGACGTATTGTACCGCAACAAACGATGAATTGACGTGTCAGTCAATATTTTTCCTCTGATGTTCTTTGCTGAATTTAATTATCGGGTTTGACTTCAAGATTCTGTCATCATCAGCATGAAAATGATCGCCTGAGTAACTTACTGCAGCAGAAAACTCATCATTTCATATCAATGGCTTTCAATTAAATTGCAATAAAAGATAAACAAAACTTTTCAGAAGCAAATTTATCTCTGTTTAAACATTTCTGTTTCTATATCCTGTGAAGTCAAGTTGCCCAGCTGAAAAGCCAGTCGTTATGAAACCCATTATGTGCCTCTTTTACCTTTGCTGAGCTGATTCCAGTGACACACTGTCCCATGAAATAGAATTTCAGTAAACTAATTGCACAGGGCTCTGCTATACGCTGACCTGATTGCCCTCTCTTTCTGTGGATGGCTCCATCTTGCCAAAAGGAGAAAATTAGGTTATCTTTTAGGAATGCCATGCCAAGATCATGAAGTGCTTTGCATATTCAGATGAACTTATTGAATATGATGTGATACTCTGAGGACAGAATAGGATATCACACCCCTTCCCAAGTATTTATGATATTTCTCGCTAATCCTAAACATTCTTCCCTCTGCAAGCTTCTCAGTTCTTCATGCAGTACTGCTCCCTTTAAGAAAAATATTCCTTGCAGTATGCATATGCAAAGGCAAAGAACAAATGGGACACGATGGTATTTTTCAAGTATACGGAAAGCAGACATAAAAAAAGGAAGAATGAATGTATTTTGCATGTCCTTGGTAACTAGGATAACATGTAATAAACTTCAGCAAGCAGGTTGCACCAAAACCTTCTGGCTCAGAGAACAGATAAGCACGAGCACTGAGTGCCCACAGAAGTGGTCCAGTCTCCAACACTGAAAGGTTTTATGAGTCTGCTATGAGTTTCCAAGTAGTCCCTGTCTTGAAGTTCCTCCTAATGGAGGGCTGTGGGTGAAAACCTCATCAGCTGGAGGCAGTTCACATTTCTCCAATCTTACCCTCCTCAGGAATTAAAGAAATTAAAACCTGGATGGCACTTTTTTGCCTAAAAGAAGAAGAGGAAGGGAAAAATGTTTCTAATATATACTTTCTTATGTTGATCTTCAGTGGTTGGCAGAATCTGGGACACACTTTTGCAAATATTGGATATTCTTTATCTATATGCATTTACATAAGAAAATATACAGAATAACCCAGAATAACCTCATTTAGGTTCTTTATTTTTTCATTTCTGTTTTACTGAAAAAGTGTGAACCACAAATTTCTTATTTTCTAAAGATGCAATTAACTTCCCCTCCCCCTGCATAGTAATGTGCCAAATAGCTTTCACATGGATCCAGGAATTTAATTGAAGTACAGAAACCAAGGTTTTTAAAAATCATTTCTCTTAGTTAAATAAAATTATCTTAAATGTCCTAGATGCATAAGCAGGGTTGGAGAGCTTTTAACGACATGTTTTGCATCTAGGATGAAGTTAAACTATAATCCGTACAAACAAATTGAACAGATTGCTTCAGAACTCCACAACATTTTACCATAGCATTACAGCAGCAGATCTCATCCTTCCAGATGGGAATAAAGAATTTTCCCACTTCTTTGATTCCCAATTGATTTCTTTACTTTGAACATGCTAACGCCTAAACACGCTGACAGTAACAGTGGTATAAACAGAAAATATTCTGCACTGAGACAGCTTAGTGGCATCGGCATTCATTTAGCTCTTTAACAAATTCCACTTCCTGCTACTTGCTCAGTGCTTTTCACAGGTTAAATGGTTTCACATGTTTGTAACTTTGGTAAGAACCCTGTTCCACCTGAAATTGTTTTAATTTAAATTATTTATATAAACGGCAGTAACCATATTTCTCAGTTCTAGCTTATTCTAACTAGATTAACAGAGGTGTCAGAATTTTAAATTAAATATTAAGGCTGCTTATTATTGAAATAAAAGCATAATTGAAAATCCCATCATAACATCTGATACAACTGTTTTTTAGCATTTTATTATCTATTAATTTTTCCTGTGATTTCAGTTTACATAGTGTATTTTGTATTGCAATATTGAAATAATATGCAATAAGAAGCCATGAAATTAATTTGTGGGATGGGTTACGACTCACCTGACATTAGCCGTTTAAAAGTTATATGCCTAATCTTAGCTAGTTAGGTAGGCCCCTTAATCATCATAATCAAAAACACATCTTCACCAGGAAATTCATCTTAGACTTATCTTAGAACTTCTTGTTACATAGGGATGAAATAGCCTTTGGACGTGACTGTCTGTGTCCAGGGACTATTGATGACTCCTTGATGGTTAGTTCAGGTGAGTTACCCACCTTCAGATGGTTGAAGTCAGGTAGGTACTCTTAGACACTAAGAGGGTCACTTGCTTTGTCAGCTACCATCATTCATCCAGGTGGTCTACCAAAGGCATCACTCCTTGCAATGGGGCTGAAAAACCCAGTCAGGAAGGTCATGGAAGCTTCCGTCTGGGCAGAAACTGTGGAACGTTTCAGTAAGCCTGTCCCACTTCTGTATTGGTGTTAACATGGCTTTGTGGACAGATGCAATTACAATTCACAGCAAACACAAAGGACTGCATCTATCTACCATGAGACAATCCTGAAACAGCCTCATCACAACAGGCTGGCACTTTTTCTTGGTGCCCAGATCAATCTTGCCCCTGGAAGTATGTTTTTTCACACGCCAGCCATCGGGTGTTCAGGCATTCCTAGGCAGTAAATGAGCTAAAGCCCAGGCTGGTCTCCAGGGAATATCAGAGCTCATCTCCAGATGAGCACTCCTCTGTGGAGGGTGTGGGTGTTTTTCTTTCAGTCATAAAGAAAGAAGGAGAGTAAAATATGTTAATGCAATGCCACTCTCCCGAGAGAAGGTGGAGCAGCCTCAGGAAAACCAGCGAAGGAGCAGAAAGGGACTAGCAGAAAGTCTGAAGGTTAACACCGTGCCCTTGGCATTCTCTGCATAGGAAAGCTGCCAAGAGTTTCCTTTGTCACGCTGCATTTTCTGAAGGCCTTTTGACTTTACTTAGTTGGTGAATGGAAATCTGCACACAAAATAAATAATGTTTGTGAGACCAAATGTCACCACAGCATTCTTCTCGCTCCATGGTCTTTAACTCTCAGTGTATTTTCTTTTGGAAGCATCCTTTTCACCCCATTTCAGATACTCCTGTTTGCTTCCCTTTAGATCCATTCTCCAGACCCACACCAGCACAGCCTGTTCATGATATCTCACCCATACAGCAGCTCTGAATTTTAATTTTATTTCTTATATGCAACAGCAGACAAAAACACAACCAGCTCCTTTTCTGCTCCCCTTTTTTTGTTCAGTGACATACAAGATTTATTTCACTTCCAGACCGTGCCAGCTTTTGGGGCAGAGATTATTTTTACCAGTCCATTCCATAGAAAACATACTTATTGTTGAATAATAATAGTAATAATAATGACAAAACCAAAAACCGCAACAAAAGATGAGTGAATGATTTAAAATGTTCATCTGAGGAAACATATGACAAGGGAAGAGATGACATTGGATTTAATCAACCCACATCTATTAGCAACGTGGGTAGAGTAAATGAAGATACCCGTTATCCCCTTCTAGAAACTCGTGGCCATCGTACCTACACAGAGATATAACTGACTCTGCCCACAGCCCTCATCTAACCCCTCCAAAGACCCAGTTAATGCTCGTATCTGTCATACTAATACAGATGCCAGTCGTGTAATGCAGGGACAAACATTTTCTCCTTGTTTCCTCCACGTGTCTTCCCCTTCAATGAAGTGAAGATGATTTAACAGCGCCAAGAACTTTATGGTTGGCAGGTAAACACCTCCTGGAAGAGATGGAGGGACTTCTGTTCACCTGAAGCTCATGTGTGGGTGATCCATAGCAATGGAACCCCTCAATAAAGACATACGCTGGCGTGACCTAAAGCCTTGCTGGAGCTGCCGGGCTGAACAGGCTGGCGATTGGCCTGTGGGATATCTCATTCCTTACTGTTCTTTATTCATTTAGTATAATGGAAATAAAGAACTTGAAACAGGAGGGTCTGACAGGATAATAGGCTTGTGATGCTCTGAAAATAAACATCTACCTCCGTCTTGACATTTATTATCTATAAACTGCTCGGCTTCTTTTTGGCAGTTTTATCGTGTCAGGAGACCATTATCCTGTCACAGCACTGTATGCACTGACATTATCTCTTAAGCAAATTTTGGTATTGAATTTACAGTTCTGTGGATATTTCCAGCCTTACATTGCTGAAGGCTCAAAGCAAGGTAGGGCAGGTCCTTGAAAGCACAGGTGATGGGACTGCACCAAGGTTCATGGGATGGACCAGCTCAGGTACCTGGTAAAGAAGAACGGGTGCTGGTGGGAAAAGTCTTGGCAACTGGATAGTCAGGAGGCCTGTTTCCTTCCTTGCACTAGAGCAGGGCTAGTTACATGCATGAAAAGCATGGGACAAGCTGTCACCACAGAATCACAGCTTCTCGGTGGATGCTAATAATTCTTTTATTGTGCCTGGGAACAAAGGAAGAGAATAATCTGGTAATACAATGCATCTTATGGGGAATTATCACCCTAAGCATGTGTCCAGTAATGAAATTTTAAAATAGAATGTAAAGAAAAACTAGCGTTAATTTGCATCAATGTACTTCTGCATGAAGATAAAAGATTCTAAGACCGGCCAGATGCAGTTAACTGACAGAAAACAACTCAATGCAACATGAAAATGATGTTCATTCTGCAATAGTGTTTTGTACTGTTTCCAATGCCAAACAAAAAAAATAATCTTTTGAATGCACTTATTAAATTATGGATCCAGTGACAAGCCATTGTTTATAGTCTGCTAACACCTCAAGAAATATGTGCTTCCTGGAAGAAACTACAGAGACAGTTTCTCAGTATCTCAAAGATGTATTGTTTTAGGGAAACTGATAACTCCTCTGTCCAGAGACCCATAAGACCCATCCCTCTTGTCAGCCTAACTAATGTTATATTACGTTGTAATAAAAAGAAATCCGTGAAAAGCAGTGACCATAGCCTTTTGCAGCCAATTAATAAAATTCACAGACTTAATTCCCAGGATAGAGTGAGCTGATCAAAATCTTCCAATGCTGAGAGTTTGTAGCAGCATTTTGACCATCTAGTTCAATTTAATTTATAAAATGCACCATAGGTCCTGTACAGCAACTCCCACCTCCTTCATAATCTGTCACCTAGCTTTGCAAGGCTGTTCCCTCTCCAGTTTGCCTACTTTTATTTATGTTTTACCTGCAGCCTGAGTTTCCTGATTCTGTTACCCTTCATAATCCAAGTATAGATGCTTCCGGTAAGCCTTCACGCAGAGAACATAAGGCCGACCTTTGGAGTTTTGATGTTCATTAGAAGCAGAGACAATATTTTTAGCTTTATTAAGAAGGCTTTGCTTCCTACTGAGGGACTGAATTTCTAGTGTATGATATGCAACCATGGTAAGGAGGCTATAGGTGCTATTTTGGCAGCTTTGCAATCTCTTCTCTTTAGGGCTTCCATGCTATTTCCTACTTGCAGAGATGGAAATCTTGCCTGGTTTGTCCCCATTGTTTCTAGTTTCCAGTACCTCGGGTTTTGTTTGACCACCTCTAAATCGCTTATCTGTAGCTCCAGAAGGGGAAAGGTTGGCACCAAAGGCTGGGCCTAGCTCTGACAAATATGCACAGTTCTTGATGGATATCAGATAACACTTACATATAGCCACCATAACAGACAAAGTTCTGTCCTGTTTTTCAATGACAAGGTAAGTATTATCTGATTGCCATTTTAAACTTATCATCTCCAATTCTAAGTGCATAGCCTTTCTACACTACATCCCTGTCATTTCCTAAGTTTGGGAATGGAAGAGCTTGTGAATGTTAGACTCATGGAATTATCTTCTTAAAAATAGCCATTACTTATAAAACCAATCCTTTTTTTCAAGCTATAGTGTCCTGGTTTCAATAGCCTTCCTATTTTTGAGACAGTGTTCCTCCTATTTTCAGCCATCTTCCCTTCTGAAGCACACTAAGAAGTCATTCTTATGTAAGAGTCAGATGCCAAAAAAAAAAGTCCCATGCTAAGGGAGGAAAATGCTCCAAAACGTATTGCCATGGAGAAGGTATAATGCTACATGACCGTGGTGCTCAAGGCTGGTATATACATTCACGTATATTTTATTGACAAAAATCTCAAGCATCTTATTGATCTCAAAGTTTCAAAGCCAGTGCTTTTCTGGCTTTTTTTTTTTTTTCCAGCCAGAAATTTTACCCTGGACAATTATCCCAGCACCATCCTCTATCTGCCAAGGAGCTACTGGAGTTAAGCGGCCCATCTGAAATGATTAGGGATCAATGTGATTGATGTGTTAGCCTGCCACTAACATTTACAAAAGCCCTCCTGTTACAAGATACTTTTATTATGCACATGAATTCAGAGGTCTAATCTCAATTGGTTTTTCTGGGCTCCCTCTGTGGTCAGTGGGGAGGCAAATGGGTCACGGAGGAGCACGGTCCATGTTGTCTCAAAATCAGTGGGATCAATTTCCCTCCAGAGGTAGCACTTGACTCCCTGTGACTGGGAGCAGCATCATGGCATTGAGTGTAGCATAAGCCAAATCTCTTTGCAGGTTGTGTGACTTTATTGACCAGGTTCCCATTGACTGAGCATAATGGCAATTTAAACACTTCCATGAATCCACCTAGAAGTGGGCGCCAACACGTCTGAAGCTGGAGCTTCAATCCCAGCGTCTACGAGAAGCTCAGAGAAGAGGTCTGATTTTTAAAAAGCAAAGGTTGGGTGAGGATAATCCCACTCAAACCCAACTTGACTTGATATTGGTCTTTTTCAGGCTTAGACTTTTTTCTTCATCAGGCTACTGAACATTATGTAATCCCTCATCATTTAATTGATTGTTCTTTGTCCAAATTAACAGATCATCTGCAATTACATCCATCAGCTAAAGTCATCCAAGATCAGAGAGTTTACAACAAACACCTTTCCCTCATTGAAAAAAATCAGAGTTTTGCCAGGGATTTCAACGGAGTCAGGTTTTAACTTCTAAAATTTGTGGTGGTTTTAAATATGCTGAGACAATCTGATTTTTATTTTTTTTTCCTTCGTAAACATCCATCTTCAAAAGTGGTTTCTGAAAACTTCACTTTTGCTTTCTTAACTCAGACCTGCCAAAAAAAACTTGACTGCCATCCAAGACTGAAACACATTCTCTTTTCTTCCTCCTTAACTTTCTAGTGACATTAAAGATGATGTGCATTAAAAAAAAAGCCTAATACATAATGCAAAACATACCTGGTGGAGGAAGGTGTGGAAGAAAGCAATTTAGCTTCAGGCCACCAATTGCTGCTTTATTCTAAATTTTTTGGCATGACAGTGGCATTAACACCAAGTCTCACAGATCAATACATGTCAAAAAAGATCAGATACAAAATTACGTGGGTCTTTTAGCCGAAAATGTAAGCCATTATACGTTTTCATACCTTGGTGGTGAGTATAGCTGTAACGAATCACTTGAGTTTGTCTTGTACTGGCAAATGAAGAGTAGGAAAATGTAAAACAGAAAGAAAACTGAGTCACTGCTTTAAATAAGTGTTGGAGAAAGAGTGTGAAATATATTTTTTCTTTACTTTACATCTAAAAAATTAGCTTAATAAGCTACTATTAAAATGAAAGGGAATTGAAGTGAGAAGTAAATAGGTGTGGGGTTTTTTATAAATAACAAAGCAGCTATATGTTTTGATATTCTTGGAACCCACAACTACTCTTCCTAGATTCAGTTGTTTGAATGGTAGGAAGAACAAACAATTTAACCCGAAAGCCATCCAGAAATTAAAAGGAAGATAGATTTCTGCAGCTAATGCCAAAGCTGGTCAACATTTTTGAGAAGGAATAATTCTCCTTTGGAATATGTGGCTTTGTTAAAATTAACACATAATCGAATTGAATCAGTGTTAATACAGACTGCCACAGGCATCCATTTCAGTGAAGAAACTAATCCTTTACTGAAAATTGCATTATCTTGAAAAACTCGCATGGCTCCAAAATTGCTGAAGGAAAATGCAAGTTTCTTCTAGAGCCTATAAACTCTGCAGCAGAAACTGCGTAAGTTAAGAGCTCTGATGGCATAGGTGGCTGAGCATTGAAACTCTGCAGACCTTTCAAATTAAAGCTGGTATGAATTTCTCAAGTGAAATAGTTTATAGCTAAAATCTCATTGAAAGGCCTCTCTGAAGCACCAAGGAAAGCACAGTTTACGCATATTTAATCCTCATGACTAGGATGCTACCAGAAAACTGCTTGCCAAGATTTGATTTTAATGATCAGAATTAATACCATTACTGGTTCATAGAATAAAGTAGGCTCCTGGGAGATACCTTCATCAGGGATATAGGCTGAGTCCATGGTCCGTGGAGAGGGATCATTGCAGGAGCAAAAAGCAAGAAATGCTGCGGAACTGGAGATCTGTTGCAGGTATTTACTGAGCCTGGAGCAAGACCTTTCACCAAGTGAGAACATTTTCCCCTGTTCCCTGATGGAGGACATAGTTTTTGCAAGCATTTGTGTATAGGATTTGTGGAATATGCAACCGAATAGCAAGCATGACATTCCGTCCTGAGGGAAATACCAACATTCACACATTTTTAAACTATTTTCCCAAATGTTTTTATGGTAAACCAGGATGAAAATTCGAAACAAAGTATCATGTAACTCATGAGTTCTTCAATTTGGAATTGTAACTTCATTGAGAAATTAAGTACTTTCCTCTTTCCTTTTTTTTTTTTTTTGGTTCAAATTAAATGTTCCTGAACTATAAATTTCATATCTGTTTCCATGGCAAGCAACCATGTGCCACTAACCCTTTGTCTTTGCTCAGATTTTTTAAAATTTTATTTTAATGTTATTAACAATACCTTATGGTGACAGGGATGAGGGAAAACTTGAATCCTGTGTGAGTGTATTATACAGGCAAATTTCACCCAGCAGAGACTCAGTCCCCATATATAGCCATCCTAATGTGTTCTCATGATAAAATATTAAGGAATAATGGTAATATATGTATGCTAATGCATTCAAATAAAGTTCATATTAAATCTTGTTTTAATGAGGGTATAAGCAAGGGCAGACTTTCTGAGCATCCTGAGTCCATCTAACGTGCTGATCCTGATGTGCCGTGCCTGCATAAGGAACTTCAACAGCAAACTTTTTGTGCCTCCAGTAGGGTCAATTATCAGGTGTGCTGTTGCACTCTGCGAATGGCATGAGGTTGTCCTTCCAGAGCCTTTCAAAGGATGAGGCTTCAATGACTGAGGTTGAAATGCTTGCTCTCCCTGCATTGCTAAGGTTCAGTACTGCTGGAGGACAATGAGCGTCTTCTGCAGCTCATTCAGTGTCCACACTTCAAGCTGACAAGAAGCTGCATAGTCACAATGTGCGAGACACCAGTTCTGACTCCCTATGGAGAAAAAAAGATATCATAATTCAAAGTCAGTGTCATGCTGCCATTATCAATAGCTTCTAGTCGTTGCAGATTGTGGGTTGAATGAACCAATACCAGCCTGCAAAAGGCCATGAAATCAGCTGCAAAACAAGGAGAGTAGAAGCAGATTAATCAGGTGTATCTCCGATCCAACGTATTTAAAGTAAAGCTCCTAGGAACTCCAGTGATATTTGCATTAATCCCTAAAGGCTGCATTACTTTTCTAACGAAGGTCACTGAGAATATTTCAGATGAGCAACTTAGAACCTAATATTTGTAATATCATGGACTATTTAAGGTAGATGAGCCCTGGCATATTAAGATGTGAGTCTACTCTGATACAAAAAGTCTCCATAAACTTGACTAATCCAGACATCATCTTTTAATTGTGCTCTGACTGCTTTCCCCTGAAGCACAGATCTCTTCTGGGCTGGTGATTTGAAGTGTCTTGTGCTTCAGAAATGTGTCTGAAAACCAAACTTTGCAGTCAGAACTTAAACCAAAGGCAAATAAAGTCATCTTGAATGTTTGGATTGTGCCCTTTGGACTGAGCATGGAGTCAACAAATAATGTTGCTCTAAGTTTTTGAGTTTTCTTTTATTCATCTCCTTTAAACAAATGTTGGAATAAACAAGTTTTGTGGCAGAAATTTTACTTGGAAAAAAATGAGCTGGAAATAGAAAATATTTGCAAAAGCGAAATCACAAACCTGTGAACATGCAAATTCACTTAAGAAATTCTTCTGAGACCATGCAGGGGATCCATCTCACGTAACAAGTATAAAAAGTCCACTCTGTGACATATAAAAAGTCCGCTCTGTATAGCACTGGCATAACTCCTGTCCAAGAGAAAAGACTCTTGGGTCACATTCAATTTTACAAAGCCAAAGTTGTACCAAAAAGCCATTTACTTATTAACAGTGATCAGTATAATGTACCGCACAGAAAAAAAAAATAATAAAAAATATAGCTCTGCCATTTATTTTGTTTGATCAAGCACTACAAATGGGGGAAAATCAACTAATAAACAACGTAATGATGCAGAAATTAAGAAACAGATACTAAGATTAAGCCAGTATTTGAGAAACAACCAACCTGTGAAGAAAAAGCGAGCTTTGTGAATATCAAAATTCAAAGCAAAGCTTCAAACATGCTTATGACGTGGGTGTTATGATCCAGAAAAACAAAGGATATTTGCTGAAGGTCACAGGAGAAGTGAGCTTGCCAAACTTGCTCTGCTTATTACGAGGCCCTTCACAGTAGGGAGGCAGAAATGACCTCCTTCTACCAACAGCCCTCTGAAACCCCACTATATGGTCTCATCCTATGCTTCCCCCCATTGGGCACCTTGAAATCTCCTCCCAGGTCCCTTCACTCACTCCAGGTCTTTGGAGCCTCATAAAGTCTCCTGAAGTCCTCCCAGTCCTTAACCTCAGACCTCACAAGCACTTAGTGGCCGCTTCCAGCCTGCCCTGTTGTCCCTGGGGCCACCCCACCCCTGCCCAGAAGCCAGAGCCAGCCAGTCATTAGCTTGAACCACCCTCTAAAAAGCCTCATAGCTGCCTTATCTATCCACATTTTTTTGTCTTGAAACCGGCTTCATTTGGCCGTTATGCGAGGAATTAAAACTGTCTTTGCTATCAAAAGTGAGGACTGGAGGGTGCTGCGGGGCTGAGGACTGAATGACAGGATAAGAGAGACAAGAGGACAGAGACAAGGGCTGGGAAAAACATTGTTGAAGTCACCTTAACAAGATGAAGACAATTCAGGAATAATATGAGGAATATACAAAAAACATGAACCTGTTTGCAGGTAATTAATTATTGAATAATGCAAAGCAATAACTGCACCAACGAATTCTCCAGTAAAATTAATTACACAATGAAGCAGTTATTATAGCAAGAAAATCCAGTGATCAACAAATATGAAGAGTTTAGGCATAGAATGGGAGCTTGCAAAAAAGTATTTGCAGTTCAGTTACTGCCCTGGGACTATCTGAGCTATATTTTCAGTGCAGATGGACTTGACAGGAAACTGTTAGGGTTTTTTTTTTTTCCTTTTCATTTCCTTCAGATCATTTCATAAGACCATGTGATGTGGGAACATAATATTTTTTTTAGGAGGGATGTCTCAGCTTGAAAACAAACCCTTAGTTTCAAATAGATATCAATGTTTGTAGCCTAAAACTGTTCTCCAGATAGCATGCAAATTTTCAAACATCTCTGGAGCCTTTGTTCGAGGAGTCTACAATTCACTGAAAAATATCATCCAGTTCTTCTATGGTGCAAATGTGTGATAGAAGGCAAAGAATTTTTGGTAATGGGCAAAAGAATAGGGAAACAATGAACAGCAAGTCTTTGGCTGCATAGGGTGGGTGACAGCTACAGCCCAGAAATAGGAGTTATGAAAAATACTGCTCGGAAGTCTCTTCTGGTCACTGAAATACTTTGCCACATGACTCTATAAGCAGCAGAAAAGCCCTGTTCACTGTGAAAGTGAGGAAGAGAAAACCAGTGCACTGCTGGAACTGAGACACCTGCTGCTGGTGAGGTCAAACATCTCACAGTGCTCAGATTCAGCTTTTTCAGTGCACCAAGGCTGCCTCTAGATCCTGGTTATCCCTCCCATCCAGAAACCGCTCCTGCCAAACAACCTACCCACCACATGGAACCACCTACTGCTTTGAAGAGATTGTGAACTGAATTCTGTTCTGCAGCATCTATGCAGTCCCTAATGATATCATTGGAGTAGAAATAAGCGTCATTGGAAACAGAATGTAGACTATTAACTTTGGATTTCAATCCACAATGTGAATAATGGAAAAAACTCCATCTCTGAGTTTGTCTTCACTGGAGGGTACTTTTTCAAAATTTCTTTGAGATTTATTTTACTGGCTTAAGGGAAGAAAAAAATGCATAGTGGAAGAATGCATCTTATACATGAGCACCATCCCAGAAACTGTAACTTCTTCCCTGAAAAGATCACTAACCAGCAAAGAAAATCATCAATATTTGTCCTCTTGTCTTCCACCCGGTACATAGCTCTGATTGGGAGGTAATATTCAAGGTTTTGAATGTGACCTTGTATGTTGATTAGGTTATTCTCCCAGCAGTTGAATCTCATCATTTGTCCCAGCTGTTCACAGAGAACACTCTGCATAATGTGGAACATCCCAGTGTTTAAGGGAATACAGCTGCCTGGTGGGTCACTGGGAAAAATATAGACGTAGCAATACTGCTCCACGTACAAGCCGTAGTCAGAGAAACTCAAAGATGTTTTTTGTGTCATCTGGAGGGAAAACCATAACCCAAATGCACACAGCAGTGCATGCTATATACCCTGTGCAAATTATACCCGAACACAAAACAGCTGCCTCTCCAGGAAGAGAGCTTATGTAGAAAAGCTGGCAAAGACACTTCGTATTTTAGATGCACAGAAAGATCTGATTTAGTACTTATCTATGCAAGAAAGTGTATAAGCTCTGAGCTTATATATAAGTTCATATATATAATTATAGCTATAATATAGCTATATTCTATACAGAGTCCATATTCCATATAGAATATATATTCTATATAAAAATATATAGAATCTCCATATAATACATATAATTATATATACAATCTAGGCACTGTGTCACATCCGGACCTGCCACCTTGATTGTTGATGTTTACGTGGATTTCCTTCCCTTCACAGAGGAGGAGCTTTGAGAGGTTTTATATGCAGCACAGTGGCCGTGATAAGCACCGGGGAGTGTTACTCCTGATTTAAACACAGGGGTGCGATAAACTGCATAATCAAACATTGGCTCTGCATGTTGAATGTGATCTCTCAGCTAAAGTAACTCGGAACAGACCACTTTGTATGCAAGGAAAATTACAGAGCATGTTGATGGGTCAGTCCTTTTCAGCATCTCCTCTTCTCTCTGAGGATTGTGACAAACCTAGATCCTGCCCCAGGCGCATTCCTTGTGTGTACTGAAACTGGAAACCTAGTTCCTCAAAAACTAATAATTGTGACAAATTTGTTCACAGATAAGGAGTGACATTGTGAAGTCTGTTGATTCAAGCGAAACTTCTACTAAAACCTTACCAAGTCTAAGCCATAAGAGCTCTTCTAGAGAAAAGGAGACTGTAGCTGTGTTCAATGGGACAAGCTCCAAATTGGTGCAAGCATCCTCCCAGAGGCCAGCTGAGAACAGCCCAGCATCCAAAGTGTCACCGACTTACAGCCAGGATGGCTCTAGTTTATACAGGTTTAAGAAATTACTCTCACGCATCACAACAAGCTGCTCGGATAAGGCTGTTTTAAAACACCGCTCCTGTTTTATTAACTATCTATCTGAGCTAACATTAAAAGTAGCTTGAGGTAGCCAAGTTCCAACACAATATCCATTTCATTTTGCCTGAGAATCCATGACTATCCTCCCAGTGTTTGGCAGCTCAGAGTCTAATTAGCAAAAGTCTTGAAAAATTATTAGGTACGCTCCCCCTGCCCTCATGAGTCTCACTGCAAATCAATGCCACTAATTAGGCCAATTTAAGCCTGAGCAATAAGGCTGAATGCAGGTGTAGTGATGTTGTACAGGGTGCTGGGAATGGGAAAGGTAACTCAAAGGAGGAGCTTATTCCCATCATAAGGCTGGGATCCTACACCACGCCAGGTTGTGCAGTTTGGAAATGCGTCAAAGGAAATCTTATTACTATGAATGTATCATCCTCTATCACTTCCTAACTCAAGCTATGAACGTTAAAGTGGAGCTGCAGGCTGTTGTTTAGCTCTAACTCAATTGCTGCTAAGACCTTCTGTGTGGAGGGTCTGACTTTGGCCATCACATGATGGATGTCTGGTCTGAAACACTCATGGCCAACAGGGAGAGATGGGCATCCCCTGAAGTGAGTTCATCCCATCGAAGGCAGGTGCCAAAATAGGTTTGATAAACCCATCCGCAGAGGTAAGTTAGTTGCAGTAGAATTGAGGCAACCACCTTAGACTATATGGCTAACTCTTGGACAGCAGTTTAGTAAAATGAATTCCATCCTAAAAGCATATGCTCTGGGATCTGGGTGAGGTGTCACCTCTCTTATTCTAGTTACAAAGCACTAAATGCAGAAACTGAAAATGAACAAACCAAAAACCATGGGTACTTAGTTATACTTAATAAGAACCTTTTCCTCTGAAGTGAGTTTTACTGTATTCCTGGAGGTTGGACATGGTTCAGGTATCAATTCCTGTCCTCTCTTGTTGGGTTCACCCCCTGGTGGGTTGGTATCACACTCATCCTCAAACTCTGCACATGCAGATTCAGAAATAAGCTCTTTAAGGTTGATTTTTCACCTTTTCAGTCTGTCAGGAATGATTTGTGAAGTGACGTAAGGATTTATTTTCAAGCTCAGTCCCAGTTCATGAACACCTGCAAGTGCAGGGGGTATTCAACAATATGAAGTGAATACAGGCACATTATGCTGGGCTTCAGTAGATGTAGGCATGTTTCATAGAATCATAGAATCTTCATGGTTGGAAAGGACCTTCGAGATCATCGAGTCCAACCATACACACACACAAAAAAAAAAACCCCTAC
The DNA here is from genome assembly GCA_013396915.1 of Stercorarius parasiticus. Classification (NCBI taxonomy): domain Eukaryota; kingdom Metazoa; phylum Chordata; class Aves; order Charadriiformes; family Stercorariidae; genus Stercorarius; species Stercorarius parasiticus. The sequence goes on along the minus strand of VWZL01002272.1, from coordinate 191,933 downwards.
AATCTCTGGCACTAGAGCATGCCCTGAAGTGCCAAATCTACACGTTTCTGAAATACCTCGAGGGATGGGGACTCAACCACCTCCCTGGGCAGGCTGTTCCAGTGCCTGACCACTCTTGCAGTAAAGTCATTCTTCCTAACATCTAATCTAAACCTCCCCTGCCACAGCTTCAGACCATTTCCTCGGGTCCTGTCCTTATTCACCTGGGAGAAGAGGCCAACCCCCACCTCTCTACAACCTCCTCTCAGGTAGTTGTAGAGGGTCCAGCAACTTCCCGCTCCAGCACTTCCATGTTCCTCTTGTACAGAGGGGCCCAGAACTGAACACAGTACTCGAGGGGAGGCCTCACCAGTGCCGAGTCCAGAGGCACCATCACTTCCCTACTCCTGCTGGCCACGCTATTCCTGATACAAGCCAGAATGCTGTTGGCCTTCTTGGCCACCTGGGCACACTGCTGGCTCATGTTAAGCTGGTTGTGCACCAGCACCTCCAGGTCCTTTTCTGCCGGGCAGCTTTCTAGCCCCTCTTCCCCAAGCCTGTAGCGTTGCTTGGGGTTGTTGTGACCGAAATGCAGGACCCGGCACTTGTTCCTCCAACACAGCCCCCAGGCTCTTCAGATTGGCCTGTACCGACCATTAGGAGCTATTTCTGCAGCTCATCTGATAGGGATGTGTGCTTTTGGTGCTGATGACCCCCACTTCTACCCATTTTTTGTGTCAGCAGTCAGATTTAACTAGATAAAAATCATGAACTCCATTTCCTCATTATTTATGTCTTTTTTTTTTTTATTAGACAGGAATCATTTATCTAAATATTATATGTCAGACTGTTACGTGGTTACTTTAGCCTGGCCAACTAGATGCAGAGATCTTCAGGGCATGCCCAGAGATCATTTCATTCCCTGTGTCTAAAGAGGAACTGGTTCAATATCAGCGAATGCCCCTCTCTCCGCTCTCTGTCAGTCAGCGTATGCTAACATGGTCTAGACATCTCAATTGGTATTCCAGTCTAGATTCACATCTAATTACAGGTGCCTACAGGTATGTATGACCCAGGGACTCAACACAACTGCTCACACATCAGGCTTTAATACCTTTAGAGATGCACCAGAGCATCTGAAACACCCACCTGGCTCTGGCAGATGTGACAGGGATCCTATGGAACACCTTCCTGCACCTGCCCCCAGGAGGGGTCCAAAGGGACAGGTTCCTCCCTCATTGGTCCCTGCCTGAGTGGTTCTAGCACAGGATCACAATTATACAACCCTGATGAGCAGAGAGGCCACAGACATTTTCTACCAACATGACTCTGTTTTATTGACAACTGAATTAGAGATAATAGAGCTGGCCACTAGGCTGCAGCTGAAGCTAAAATCACAAAAGATGACATTTGTGAGAGCAACCTGTGCAGATTCTCGTTGCCGGTAAGTTATGTCCTTTAAACTGCGCACTCGCAATTCAGCGAGTAATGATAAATATTGCACTGACAGCCACCGTTACGTTACTTATTCATTTATGTAAAATTCCTGTAAACATGTCCAAGTAGCATAGCATTCTGTGCCAACCATTATTAGAAGGAATTAGATTCATTTTGTAGAGTAACCAACCTGGAATAAAGTAAATGATCAGTTCAGCAAAGATGCGAGGTAAACACTGATCCCATTTAAAATGTGTGACTCCGAGTCTTATAGAGAAGGATGATTCCAAATGTTTTCAGATTTACCTTTATTTGAAGGTCATTATCTTCAATAAAGATGGGGATGGCTCTCACAAGATTACTCTGACATTTGGCTAGAATTGAGCTAGCTGTTTCATAGCATTTTTTAAAAAAGCTGTTCACTTTTAGAAATGGTTTGAGTAATCGGGTTTAAATATAGCAGCTATCCGTTTCTTTTTTTTTTTTTTAAATCTTGCTGTAGTCCCTACATTTACTGTACAAATATAAAAGAAAGTGATTCCTTTTTCAAAACCCTCTAAGCAGGTAATTTCTAATACACGAGCAAAAAAGGCAGTCATAAAGAAACTGAAGATGTTACAGGCAGTGGTTTGCAGCACCCAACTAAATTGAATGCTCTCAAGCTTTTATAGGCATCACCAAGAAGAAGAGAGTCAAGAAAAAATATGAAGAGGAAAGAAGACATGACCTTGCAAACCATTGGCAGATGGTGGTATTTGGCTATTTTAATTTACCTTCTTTGCTTATTAGCAGATGGTCTGTATAGAGTTATGTTGTAAACACAATTATATTAAGGGATCAGCTAAACATTTTCACGTAACCTTTTACCACAATGGACTGGCTAAGGGTTACTGAATAATGCTTTTTGTTGAGTACTAGACCTACAGCTTGCATGCATGTTACCCTAATACTTTTCACTTTTGCTCTTGATTTAGACAGACAGAGATTGGCTCATTTTATTCAACCCAATGCCATAAACAAGGTGAAAAAATATTTCCGTCCAAGATCATCTCTTAAACTGGTCTTCATTTACAGTCACTGTAGCACATACCAGACCATACTTGGTAATATCATCTATGTTACTGGTTGGTCACAGTCTACCCAGTACTAATCAATGAAGTCATTGACTTGTACGGGATTGGTATTCTGGACTTTTATTTATATTCAGACTAACATTAAACTGAAGGTTGTTTTGGGGGAACTTACCCCAAGCATCTGGGACAAAACAAAGACAAAATATAAAGCTGTAAGTTGGCATTATGTTTGAAGCCGAGACCTGAAAGCAGATCTCTCACAGTGAAGTGAGAGAGAATGAGTTAAGACATAGAGAGCTAAGTAAAACCATAAAAAAGGGAACTTTCTTATAATTTGTGGAACAGAAAAGACACCACATTGTTAAAGAAATATACAGAAATAAATTATATGATCAGAGTAACGCGGTAGGAAAGTTATTTTTGTACCCAAATTATGGATAGACATCAGTAAGACCGAACTGTTTATCAAGGCTTGAGACATCAAGTGCTCAGGGCCAGGATACAATTTAACTGGGAGGATGGATGGATTAGAAAATGTGCATCTTTTTTCACGAAGTATCTGTGAGATTTAGAAACAGCTTGATGTGATGGAGAGAAATCCATCTGGGTGAATACCATGCCCAAATGATAAGCTTGATTGACAAGGATGATTCTTTTGCAGAATGACTGAAAAGGAAAGAAGAACGCAAGTAGATGGAAAGGGTGGAAATCAGTAGTGTTATTTTAGTAATGTTGAGTTTGAACTGTTAGGCTAGAGATATATCGACATCTTAATTGGGCATGGGAGATGGATTATGGCTCATCTATAGAAGAGTTTGCTTCATTTTGTTTTGCTTTGCATGAATGGAATCTTTTCTCTCCCAAATGCACCAAAGCTCCTATATTTCCAAAGTTGTCTCTGTTTTTCAGGCTTGCAAAAAACGTATCATGACCAAAGGAAGACACATAACTTGACTGGGAGGTGTCAAGAATATTTTTAAGGGAATTCACTCTCATTTTGGGTAGTCATCTGCATTGAAAGTTAGGTCCCCCAAAACTATTGGCCTCCTTTGGAAATGCAGGCCATGATATTCTTCCCTTGAGTTGTTTTTTGTTAGAACTAGTGATAGATACCAGGAGTGCTTCACTCATACTTTTTTCCCGTGGTGGTTCTCCTGTGGTGGTTTTCCTATGGCAGTTTTCATGTGAAAGATCTCCAAAGCCTTTTGAGAAACAGGAAAGCGATGCATGCATTAAAGGCTAAACCTGGGGAGAAAAATCTTCACTGCTGTTTTTTGGCTTTAGATTTATCCATTATAGAACTTCTCCACTTCCACACACACAAACACAGCATCAGAGGGAATAGTCCTCAGACAGTGATGATTGTATAGGATTTTAAGGGTCAACAATAGTCATCAGTTGCAGCCCATTTATTTAAATGACCCATTTCAGGGAGTGAAAGAAAAATCTTTCCTCCCAGCCCGCTCAGAAAGCAGCCATCTGCTGCAAGATGTGGCTTCGCTGTCATAAGTTCTGGCATTCACTAAATATGATGAAGAAGAGAAAAAAAAGAAAAATGTGCTTTTGTCTGAATCTGTTATATAAAAGGAAAGAATATGAAACGATCTCAATAGTCAGCAAAGGTAGGTAAACTCTAACTTAGAATATTTTATTCATTTACCCCTATCAGCTGCTGTAAATTCTGACAAAATACAGCACCCATCTTTCCTCTCTATCTAATCACAGAAAAGACAGACTCTATTTTTCATGTAATGCAATAGAACACACTGAAACTACCAGACAATAAAAGAAGATACCATAATGGCTACGCTTTTAAGAGCACACATTTTTGTTGTTGTCAGACACTAGTCGTATGGGAGCAAATTGAATATAGCTGAAGGTAATACATAATTCTGAAGAATCACCTAGCAGGCAGCAAAAAGGGACACTGGCTTCAGGAAATATTGAAGAATCAACACTCTATTAGCCCTTCAGCTCTAACTCCCTCTGATTCATTGTAAAGCTTCAGTCAAGATCCTTCTTTAGATTAAGCCCTTGACCTTTTCTGCTGAATTTTCCTATAGGTGGTATTTAACAGTGAACTATGTTTACCATTTCCAAATAATTTGTCATCGGCATTACTGTTTGAAAAGGCAATTAGACAGCTACCATATATGAAACACAGCCAACCCCTCCATGAAAATTATGCATATAGGGATAGAATCATAGAATCATAGAATCTTCATGGTTGGAAAGGACCTTTGAGATCATCAAGTCCAACCACACACACACAAAAAAACCCCCTACAATCTCTGCCACTAGAACATGCCTTGAAGTGCCAAATCTACACGTTTCTTAAATACCTCGAGGGATGGGGACTCAACCACCTCCCTGGGCAGGCTGCTCCAGTGCCTGAACACTCTTGCAGTAAAGTCATTCTTCCTAATAGCTAATCTAAACCTCCCCTGCCGCAGCTTCAGACCATTTCCTCTGGTCCTGTCCTTATTCACCTGGGAGAAGAGGCCAACCCCCACCTCTCTACAACCTCCTCTCAGGTAGTTGTAGAGGGCAATGAGGTCTCCCCTCAGCCTCCTCTTCTCCAAACTAAACATGCCCACTTCCCTCAGCCTCTCCTCCTATGGCTTGCTCTCCAGACCCCTCACCAGCTTGGTAGCTCTCCTCTGGACCCGCTCCAGCACTTCCATGTCCCTCTTGTACAGAGGGGCCCAGAACTGAACACAGTACTCGAGGGGAGGCCTCACCAGTGCCGAGTACAGAGGCACCATCACCTCCCTACTCCTGCTGGCCATGCTATTCCTGATACAAGCCAGATAAAAACATAGGAAGCATGGCCTACCTGTACTATCCTGATATTTCATTTTATACACTGGAATCATGAATTTCTTCATCCAACAATATATGTTTAATTTTCTATAATGAAAATCTCTGATCGCTCAGAAATCTGACTGAAGGTGATGACATCTACAAATGGTCATCATTTATCAATCAGCCACTTATTTGAGATCAGACAAGATTTTCTGGAAATGTAGGATAAATCTGGAAATTGCTGATGGATGAATCTCTTCCTAAGACAAAACAGAAATAAATTATTTTAAAAAATGAAATATATTCTAATCAACCATTTTTTTGAATAGACAGGATTAAAGTAGCCAGAGTCTTGTTCACAAATATAGTTTACTGCCCTATATAGAAACAAATGCTATATTCCTTCTGGTTAGGAACCAAGTAAGCAAGAAATAATAAATGACAATATTTTGGACTCATGGAGTATGTCTATGTCCTCCAGTGGACCAGCTCAGCATGCTTCATCTCCTGTCCTGCTTCCACACCTTCAGATAAGCCCAAAGTCTCCTTTTACAAGCATGTACAGCAGGACACAAACATGCACAAATACCATTAGTGTGAGGTGGGATTTGGATGACCAAGTACAATGGTGGGATTCAACTTGAGATGAAGACAGTTAAATCTAACCACTAACATTTAGAGGTCTGGTGCATTAGGGGATCAACTCATTTCTCATCACATAATTGCCTGGTTGCATATGAGATAGAATCATAGCATCATAGTATCATAGAATTGCCTAGGTTAGAAGTGACCTTTCAGATCATCCAGTCCAACCATCAACTCAACTCTGACAAAAACCATCACTAAACCATATCTCTAAGCACTATGTCTACCTGTCTTTTAAATACCTCCAGGGATGGGGACTCAACCACTTCCCTGGGCAGCCTGTTCCAATGCTTAATAATCCTTTCAGTGTAAAAATTTTTCCTGATACCCAGTCTAAACCTCCCCTTGCACAACTTGAGGCCGTTTTCCTGTTACCTGGGAGAAGAGACCGACCCCCACCTTGCTACACCCTCCTTTCAGGCAGTTGTAGAGAGCGAGAAGGTCTCCCCTCAGCCTCCTTTTCTCCAGGCTGAACACCCCCAGCTCCCTCGGCCGCTCCTCACAAGACTTGTGCTCCAGACCCCTCACCAGATATATTAGAACATCTAAGACATTAGCATATGGTTAAGAGATACCATGTTGGATGTATAGGAAACCTGCATCCTTTTCAGTCAGCAGCTATAGACCAGACGCAGTATCTTAAGGCATCACAGATAGCACTGGGCACTTATTTTTTAGACATCTGAATTAGTGTTCCACTGGTGCTGTGCATTGCCCAGCCCATGCCTCATGTCAGACTGTACCCCAAAACAACTTTCCTCTAGGCTCACAGTCCCTTACAGAGCTTTTGACCTTGATAGGTTTTAGGATATTTTTTCCATTCAGATTTGCTTAGCTACATCAGGTGGCTCCTTCCACTGGTATGTGAAATACCAACTTGCAGAGCACTCAGCAATGCAGGTACGGGAGGATGGATCCTGAACGTAATGGTTCATCCTTTCAGACAGCCATGTCAGCACTTTGTAGAAGCGAGGTTTCAATTTTTGCTTAAAATATGGATCCAGTAATGCTGCCAACTTACGTTTATCTCTGTCATTGAGCTTGTCGGCCACAGCGGGCGAGGACGCAATTCAAGAGCTACTTCTCTTCACTGGTGTTTGAGCCACAGACCCCTTTATTTTAAAACAGGATTGCTGCTTATTCCAGCAAATGGCAACAAGGCAATAGTAGCAAAGTTTGAGAAGAGAAATTTCAATGAGTGGAGCAGTCCTACACATTTGCTCCTCAGTGATGTCCACTTCCCTGCCTAACAGTTCAGTATTAGTACCAGTTGAGAGGGATTTCTTATTAATGGCACTGCAGAAACTCCCTGCAAGGCTTTATCTAGAATATTGTCCTGGCCGTGCATCACCAAGGAAGAGAAATTGCAAAGGCCTACAAGAAAGATCAGAGGAAAAGAGTGTCTCTGTTAAGAAAGAACTAGAGGATCTTGATCTATTCAGTGTAATAAAAAAAAAACAACAAAACCCACCTGTGAAAGGAGACGGATGGGAATCCACTGGGGCAAAAAATAAACCTGGGGAGTGAGAAGAACTAATTAATGTGAAGGCCCAAATAGTCACCAAAAAATAGTTTTAAAGTCAGCTGTGGAAAATGTAAGCATCAGAGACATGAGGAGCTGTGATTTTTTCCTTTAGACAATGCTTCGTTGTGGTGACAAGGACACGTTACAGCTCAGGCTGCATTCCCTTAGGGCTGGCAGAAGTCACTGGTTCACATATTTTACAGAGTCCCAGTGTCATGGATTTCTTGTGGTCCATGTATGTCAAGGCTAACCTGTGCACGAAGTTCCCAAGGTCATATGCAAGTTGACTGCTACTTCTAACAGCACAGAGGTCAGTGTCGATGGTGCATATTGTACGTTGTATGATCAGACGTAAAAGGTATAGCCTTACCTAGGGAGGATAAGAGGAATATATTGGGGAAGGGAAAATAGGGGATGGAGGCAAGACATGGGATTCAATTCCCTCATTTATCAATAGCAAGGTGTATTGCTGCAAGACCTATGAGCTTTCTCTAGATTCAAAGAAGAGAAATAGGCGTTTAAGGTATGATTCACCTGACCAGTTTTAACCACCACTATTAGGATAACAAACTGCAAGCTAGACAACTACACAGTGTCAGTGAAATCTTCCCTGAGAAGTTTTGAAGGAAATTAGATACAACATGTTTCTTTATGGAACAGGGAGGGGGAGGTTGCAAGATTTTACTTTATTATTAGGCACAAGCATATAGATAAGAAAGCCTGACTGAGATTTAGTCGAGATGATATATATCTAATGAAGCTAGCAGTTTTGGAGAATATATCTGGAAGATATGAGGTAGCTAGTAAATTTTGCTTTCACTGAGAAATAGCTAGTTTTTTTATATAAATATGGGCTCGTTTCAAGGTTGGTGGGTACAAGTAATTATATTTTATGAAGATAACAGATTAAACTTTCAACACCCATACCCAGTCAGCTGCAATGTAAGAGCTAATAATAACTGTCCTTGGGAAGATTCAAAGTAGCATCCAGAAAAATCAGAAAAGGCCAGCCCTGACATTCCTGAAATAGCCAAGAAAAAACAATTGCTATGAATAAACAAACAAAAAGAAGAATATCTTTGTACACCAGAAAGAGACAAAGTACAAATCCAATTAAAGAAACCCCACCCTTTGTAGGTCACCTTAGAAAAGAACAGCCCACAGTCGTCAGAAAAATAAAAAAAATGCAGTAAAGAGGAAAAAGTTTGAAAGGAAAACAGTATGAACTACAAATAAAAATGTCCAAGTCACAAAAAGAGCAATAATTGCTTTGCACGAGCTTCTAGGCTTTAATAACCAAAAGAGGGGAGTGTAATGATGGCAGAACACAGATCACAATATATTTGAAGCTGAAAATCCAAAGTGATAGAGAACTTTCTGGTATAGCATTTAGAGAAATAAATAAATGACATCATTGACAATACACTGCTGAAGATGGCAATTAGAGACGAAGACCTCGGCAAGAAAACACAGCATGTTTTGACTGATTACTTCTTTCTTAACAAAAAAAAGCTAGATCTGTTCAGGAACTAGTGGTAGCTGGTGTCTGTGACAGTGCAGGCACTTAACACTCACAAATTCATGGATTTTACTCTTGGGGTAAAAATACAAATTGCAAAACTTTATTCAGCAGTCACATATCAAGGAGACTCTCTTATTTGAAAAAAAACCTATCCCCAAATCCAGTCAGGTTTGCTGATAAGTAAATGCCTCCAGGTCATCACACTTTGGTGACCTCCTTGATGGACTGGATATAAAAATGGGTAAGGAATAGGTATTTGGGGACTAAATAAAAGTGTTTGTATAGACAAAGCTACAGAGGATTTTAGGCCTCCTCTGTCAGCATCGCTTTAATGACAGATAGAACACACATCTCAGACAGAAATGATAGAATATAAGCCTACATACGTATGTGATTTCTTCTAAAAATATTTGTCTTGCCTTCCCAAGAGCGATGAGCAGAAAGATGGAGACCCTTCTCCATACGTCTTGGTCTGTGCTGGGAACTCTGCTGTACATCGCGTGTCTCCCTGCTGAACCCATAAACACACCCCACAGTGTTTGCTGCCAAAGGCAACAGGTCTTCAAGAAACCAGGATGAGATTCTCCCCACCTGCCTTCAGAAGTTTACCGCGCATATTCCTGCATCTGCGCCACCCGCACTCTCATAAATATCAGTGGAAAGGAATAAGGGCTTTTGAGAAATTAGTCAAGTAATGCCTGTCTTAGGATAAAAGGCATTTCAGCTTACAAGCATCTAATCCTTTCTACATTATTATAAAGGGAAGCTACACACTTGTGTCACATGTAAAAAGTCATCATCACTGTCAACTATTAATACCCCACCAGGGGCCTGATCGTAACATTGTACATATCACCTTGTCTGGGTGCAAAAAGCCTCATGTTCTCCCCCCTCACACTCAAAGGAAAATTAGACAATACCATTTCCTTAGCAGCCAGAGATCCATAAGCTTCCAGTGTGGAAGGCAGAGAAGGAGTTTGCTATTTCTGAGGCAGAATATCACATAAAGGAGAGGATACTTGAGAGCTAAAGGTGTCTGTGAATCTAAGAAGCATCCCCGTTTGTAGCCAGTATCGCCTCAGGATGTGAAATTAGCACATCACTCCACGCTGACATCTTGTTTGCTCTTTGTACTAGTACTCAGACATGTTTCAGGGCTCTGACGTGGTGGTCTACCAGTAATTAAGATTAAGACACATTCTTTGTTGACAATTCACTAATGAATTAACTTGTCTCTGCATTCAGCCCCGGATTCAGTTTGCTTCATTCCTTGGCTAGGACAGAATCCTTGTTATGATTTATTGCAATCCTTATTATGATTAATAGAGCTCTATATTGTTCATCTCCCGGGCAATGAATGCAGGATGCCTATTCAGCCCAAGGAGGACCACGTGGTCTCAATTTCAGATCGACCAGCCCAGTTGCAGGCTTCCACACAAGGTATTACTGAAACGCTGTTTCTCACTGAAGGAGATCAGCTGACTAGTTTTGTGCTTTTGTTCTGTGCTCTTTAAATGCTCTTAACTATACGTTGCAGGACAACTTCTGTTGGTTTTCTGATGCATCTGCGATGTATCAAGCCTATCATTTAAACTTTATTCATTTAGTGTACTTCATTTTATTAGCAGGATGACATCAGAAATAGCAATATGAAAACTGCTTGATAAAATGTCAATGAGAAGCCGCTATTCAGTAGGAAATAAAGAGGATGGGGAAACTTGGGAAGTAAGAACATTAAAAAATAAGTAATGGGTTGAGGGTTTTCCCACGCTGATCAGGAAGCCAGCTTGCTTGAGATACATTTGTTTACTATTTTTAGAATACCACTGTCTGCATTTATTTATACAGATTACAATAATTTAGTACAAAGAACATCTGATAATTGTACAGAGAGTCAGATGACTTTATACTAGGTGAGACAACACTAAGAGAAGGTTTCTGTGCTGAGATGCCATTCCAGGCACTGAACTTGTGATCAGGCTGAGGTCACTACTTCCAGTTCCCCTGAAATCTTTGCAAAGTAGTCTCTGAATTCAGGTAAATTAACTAAGATTCTTTCCCAGTACATTGACCACCTGGCTTGTGTAAAACTGAAAAATTTTAATGTAAAATACCAACTAATTATCCCTGTAATTACTGATTTTATAAATGCCACATGACTGTTCTTCATGCCTACCGATAGTGCAATATACCCTATTTAAACACAGGTAATGCACATATGCACATTTCTGTTTCTAACTAGAATTCTGTCAATATAAGCCTAAATTCCTGACTTCCTTGATTTCTAGCTCTTGTCTGGAAGTGACTATATAGAGCCTAAAAAGCTGCACGGATCTTGTTGAAATGATAGTATATATACATAACGATTATTTGCTTATTTAATAGCTGGCTGCTGTGAGACTGCCCTGTAAGGAGTAGTTGACACCAGTAATTATTAATTCCTGAGGTATACCTTTCAGATGGATCTGTATGAACAGTAAATGAGGTGACTAACACCGCTCACCTCTTCAGCCTCAAGAGCTCTTTCCTACCCTGAGCTGAAAAATGGTTCTTAATTGACTTGATCGAGATGTAGGCTGAAAAGACTGAGAGGTTTTTCTTTATAAAACCTGTTTCACTTTACACTGGCATGGATTTGGGACTGCTGTAACGATCAGTTATCATCTCAGCTAGCAGAGGTAGAGGAGAGCTCGAGAGTCAGTGACCTCTTAAACCATTACCAGATCCACAAAGGAATGCCTGATTTCACACCGAAATCTCCCTTTCAGAGCAGGTTTAATGATGTGACCTTGGGACCCCGCAGCAGGGTAGCGGGATGGCCACGGTGCTGTGGTGGCATGGGCTCCGCACCCCTGCACGCCCAACGCCATTAGCGTTTCTTTCAACAGTTATTTAGCAAGTCTGCCAAGAGGAAGAAAACCTAATTACAGTGCAGTGCTTCGAATGGGGTTGTGATTCACATTTCTTGATGTAATTCCTTTTTATCTGCACTGCTGGCATCTTTAGAATGCAATATCTAAGTTTAAAAGGGCTAGTTTAAGGACTATTGTGCTCCTGCTTATTTTACTCCTTCTTCACATCAGCTTTTCATGCTCTTTTTATAGTTTCAGTAAATACTGCTACTATCCTAGTATCATACACAAAAATGAATGCCAAAGTGTAATGAAAAGGAGTTTTATTTTAAGACTTCAGTGCAAGCAGAAGAGACCTGCAAAAGACGCAGAGAGCACCATAGGATCAGGATATCTGTGTGTTTTGAGAGATGGGATCAGCTACTCTGAGCACCACTGAGACCTCAAGAAATGGAAGGAACAGAGAGAAACCCAAGGGAAAGCACTAAAGGTCAGTGTAGACTAATTGAAGAAGGAAAAAAGCTTTCTCACAAACTCTCAAAGATATTTGGATGCCTATGATCCTTTAAAACTAATGATCCCTCCTGGATTTCAATGGGCATTTAAGGTACCTATCAATGCTAAATGCTTTAGACAGGTATTGTGTGTTTAGCATCGACAGATACCTGTGCTAAATACTTTAGACACCTGTCGTGGATGTCCACATCTAACTATCCAGCCTAAATGGTTGGAGGCACAACAACAGCCACCTCAGCCAGTGGCAGACTGGACACATTCAAGGTCAAACAAGGAAATTTGTAATCAGGACTGGCAATGGGAACATTTCTCCTGGGGATCCTCCATAGAAGTAGTTGGCAGACACAGCTGCAATTATTGAAAACCATGTTTCTATCTGTTTCACCCAGGAACATTTGGGGGTGGCACTTGAAGTTTGCAAGAGTAGTTCTGGAAACTTTTAGGCTTCTGGTAAGATGGAGATATGCACTCCTGTGGGTGAAGGCAGTCGTTCTGAGTGCATCTGTTTGCTGGTTAGTGCTGAAGAAATGGGATTATTTTACTTATATTGAATGGGGTTCAGAAGAAACCCAAGATTCAGCAGGTCACTTGCGCAAGCCTGAAGAGAACACAAGGTCCTGCTCACCCCGCAAACAGAAGTTGCCTGAAGGTTTGGGCATGCAATAAATATTCTAGCTACCAATGCATCAATGGCTGTAAAAGAAAGTGCAGCTTCAACCCTTGTACTGGTTTGAGTGACACAGGACTAACTTCTCTTCTAATGCTTGGGAAAACTGCACTTCTAGAAGGTTCTAGTGTCTGAATTTGTGAAAATATTTACTTCATAGCCAGCTATGGTATGTGAGATTCAAGGTCTCTGTTTTCGAGCCTTGCTAGGTGCAGGGATGAAGAGAAAGGCCTGGGCACTTGAGGCAGGCTGGCCAACAGGATTATTTCATATCATGAATGTCACATTCGATATAAACTAGAAAGTCTACTGCGTAGTTCTCTCTCTCCCTCGATGGCGTTAGTCCAGAGAACTTCTTGCCCCAGAGACGGACCCCTGAGGCCTTCCTTCCCTTCTCCCCAAAGCCGTTGTGCTTGCAGTGTCCAACATTTGCTGTCCATTGCGGGGAGTGCACAGCTTCCTGCTGATATAATTAGCTGAGTATAGTTCTTGTATATCTTACATTAGTATCGGGATCAATACTCATTTTTTTATTATTATTGTTAATTTAGTCTTATCCTATTAAATCTATTTATATTTCAACCCTCATGTTTCCTTGTTTTCCCCGATTCCCCTTCCTGGGTGGGGAGGGGTCATCAGGTGATAGAATAATTGTTTAAATGATAATAAATTGTTATTAGTTTCTCAAACCGTAACAACCCTGAAGAACAACACCCTCTTGTTTCATTGAAACACAGCCCAGGCCTTTCGCCAAGAGTGTTGGTTCAGGTCTTCACAAACTTTGCAGAACTGTCTCTTTGACTCATTAAAAAGTCCCCAGATCAGCAAAAGCTCTTGAATGAATTTCTGTTAAAGGAGAAAACGAGAAACCTTTTCCTTCCAAACTTCCAATTTTGAGTGTTAGCTTGGTTTGGCCATGCTGTCCAAAGTATAATAGATAATACATTTTAATGGGACAAATCCTCACCCGAAGAGTTCGATGATAGAAATAAATCTGTTTCTGGCTCTACTGTGTTTGACATAGGCTCAATTCTAATCTCATTTACAGAAGCCTGACCACAACTGGCTGTATTGAAATTGACTGAATTTTCCTAGTGTGAAAATAGCACCAGGCCTCCTAGCTACAATTATGAATAAAAATGGTTGTATAAAATAAGGTTTTGTGTTGAAAGGGATCCCACCAACAGACTGCGACAGAATGACCCTTTTCTGTGAGGGGAAAAAAAAGGGCACTTTTTTTTTAATATAGAAAAGGAAAAAATGTTTAGCAAACTTCTTTGCTTGGTCTGAGGCCGTAACCAGCCTTATGTTTCATAACACAGCTGTGAGATGGGAATTCGATGCCTCTGCAGACCCTTTTATTTTGTTTACTTATTTTCATGCCACACTGAGAAATTATGACCAAAACATATTGAATTAAAATGTTTTCACTAATAGATCTGTGGGTCCAGAAGGATATAGCCATCCTTATCCAAGAATGGAATTTATTGATTTTTTCCTTATATTTTCCTTGTATTCATTTTTTTCATTGTTTTCCTTTTATCTCTCATTAGGTGCCTTGGAGGCATGGGTTCATCGGGCTTCAGAAAGTGAAGAGGAGGAAACAAAAAGCTTTTGCACTTTACACTGAGTTCAAGTTATGATGGTTTGCTCACAGCTCTTTGCCCTGTATGCTCCCTCTTCTGAATTCAGCTCCACTGAAGTTCTGCCTTGCTGTGTTTTCCTTCTCTTCCTCCCCCTCTTCCTCCTTTTCACTTCCTTCTTTACCCACTGCCACTGATGCCATCATCTTCCATCTCATTGATCAGTCCCGCAATCTGATTATTAGTAGCGACTCCACCATCCTTCCAGCTAATACCACCTGTGTTTTGACATTTCTTACCTTACTAGGTTTCTTTTCCAGAAATATTTGAGGAATTTATACTGAACTTTATTCACCAACAAAAGACTGGATTGCTGATTAAAGCTATTTTTCCCATAAAAAGGTTTCATTTAAAGAAAAATTTTCAAAGTAGTGTCGAAAAAACTGAATGTCCTGAAACTCAGCAATTTTATTCTTATGGGTATCCCATGTGAATAATGGGTCAGTGGCCTCATGTCCTTGTTTCCTGGGCTCATCTACATGGCTGACTTACAATTCCTGCGAGGTATAGCTCCTGCAAGTGGGAACATCATGGTACCTCCTGGGGATGAAGTCTAACCAAAAACTCTACTTATAAAGGAAAGCAGGATTTAAATAATTCAAACTATTACTCATTTCTCAAACAGAATATTGGAGGCAAACATCTGGTGGTATTAGAATTGGTGCTTAAACTTAAATTTTGTATGGGAAATTTACAACAAGGTAGTGTTCTTCCATCAAAACCATTGTAAGAACAAACCTCAAAACTTTTCTAATCTTTTCATTTCAGCCATCCCCAACGAGCGCAGTGTGAGCCCCCATTTTTTTGTAGACTGTTGCAGCCTCCTGTAAGACTGCTCCCACACCTCCTGGCCTCTTCAGAGCATGGTTGCTCTGATTTCTCTGGGCAGCTTTCCCACCAAGTACCCATGCAGCCTTCTCTCACTGCATCAAACCAGTGCTCAGCTTCTTACCCACCCTCCACATCTCAGCCTTTTCCAGTTGTTTACTGTTTTATCCTGTCACGATGACTTGCATATGGCCTTCTTTCCTAGCTAGCTGCCAAATTCAGCTGCTAATTTTCCCACTCTTTTGACATGCCTTTGTACCTTCTTCTATTCAGAGCAGTCACATACATTAAACAATCTCCATAATTCATGGTATTTCATTTTTTCATTGCCAAAATGGTCTCAGTAGCAGAATCGACTCTTCTGATAAATAGACAGTCTTCAGTTTTTTCTCATCTTTTTGTTGTGAGAATGATTCATTTTATCTCTGCTCTTTCTGTAAGATCGTAATTGCCGTAATCCATTAATAATTCAAGCAAAGTCCCTTTGCTTGTTTCTCATGCTCTTTGATTCTTGCTAATGCTACAGGATACTACTGTTCTTCTCTCACTATCAACACAAAGCAAGCACAGTCCTTGCTGGCACTGACCGAGCTATCTTTAAACAGACTAGTTTGGGTGCTGTATGGAATCTAGCTACAGCAGCATGGTGTACTTGTCTAGGTATGCATCAAGCCTCTCAAGTTTTGCAGCTTGCTGAGTGCTCTGTGAGACTGCATCACACAGTCATTGACTTCCATGAGTGTTTTGGAGCACTTCATGAGCTGTGATAAGCGCTGGTTCTAATTAATTTGTGCCTAAGTTTTCAAAGCTGTGAGAGCATTCACTGAAATGAGCGGGTTCATGCAAATACAGACAAAGATAAAAGTACTCAAAGTTATTTGCAAACTCACCCAAGTGATTTTTATTTTTTTCCAAGTGCTCAGTGAGGTTTGAATTGAAATAGCAGAGAGGTGGCAGGAAATCAGGTCGTCAAAGCTGTCAAAAATGATATGTTAAATGAAAGTTTAAGATCTAAATCTTACAGCTTGCTCAATCCTCATAAATTTGTGCAGTAATGTCCCAAACGTAGAACATATCCAATCAGTGAAGAGCGACTGTCCATAGAAATTCATACAATTGGATTTTTTCAATCTATATTTACTAATAAAGGTCAATATGCATTCTGGTGTTTTCATTGACACTGGATGTCAAGTGTGGGAATCGTGACTGACATTGCATCAAACCATTCAGCCCATTCCCAAACTTCTAATTTTGTCATGCCTCAAAAGATGTCTATAAAACAAAATCAATACCTCCACCTTAGTAATATTTAACAGATGATTCTGTCTCAAAGAATACAAGCCTGGTCCATGTCATTCACTGCATTATGCAAGAAAGAGAAAAAGAATGAGCTTTATGCAAGCAAGAAAAAACACTACAGCCTTGTAAGGCATCATAATCATGTATCACTACACCTATATCATATTTTGATCAAATGCCAAATTTCCATGTTATGTCACAGCCATTTGGGCTTTTTCTACAGAAGTGTTTGGCAATGCCTTCAAGCATTTTGAGATGATATACCCATGTTTATACTATCAAATAAAATTAGCCAAGGATCTTTTTCTAGCACTGAGGTCAAACAGAGTGAATCACCTTGTATGAGCACGTTTGCTTCTGTACGTTTCTAACCTCCTTCCCACTCCAAACTGCTTACTGGGAACAGTCCCTGGCTGATGTTATTCCCTGCTCAAGGCCTGTACGGTGTCTGGGAGAGTTTTGGTTTGCACAAGCCAGTCTTGGCCTGGGGATTGCACTGGCAGCATGGGCACTTATGGGCAACACTTGATCCCATGTCCTTGTCCCATTTTATTTGCTAATATAGACAAAGTCTACCAGACCTGTTAGTTAAAGCACAAGAAAACTTAACAAAATATTTGAAGATGTAAATATAGCCTAAAAAAATCCCTTTAAAAAATGAAAAAAAAATATATTTATTGTGGGCAAAGTGTCCATGATTATTTACAACACAGGCACTAGCTTCAAGCAGTTGTACTCATTTCAAGTGGGATTCATCGGACCAAAAGTGGTTGTCTAGTATAAGTGCCTCAATTTGACTAGACCACCCTTGTCTCTCAGTGAAGAGAAATGTAGTCTTTTTGGATGTTGTCATTTCATCCTAAAATGGAAAACTAAAAGAGGTCAGAGACATTGCACCTGAAAGTGTCTGGTTTTAAATGTAGATGCACAGACACCAAAAGGGTATTGCATGTCAAAAATGAGTAACTCCAAGGGCAAGGGCAAAATTAGCTATGTCCTAAAATATATGTTCTCTTGACTGTTGGAACTGCAATTTCCTCAAAAATCCAGCCATTATGTGTTTAGGAAAGCACCTACAAGGTGTTTAATGGCTGAGCCAATGCCTCATTGGCTCTTGGCTAATAGTTTTTTCCACAGTGATTTGGAAAGTGTCTATAAGCAGAATTTTATTGCATAAATCCCTCTGTTTTTGTATGAATATTAGCTGCATGGTTTGCCGATGAAAAGCATTATGTGCTACAAGAGCTAGCCATTATCATTTATCTTCTCTGACTTTCTGCGTCTAGGAAAATGGTGGCAGTCCCAGTGATTTAGCTAGTGCTTCAAGAAGCTGCAAGATGTTATCTGAGAGGAACTGGGCTAAGAGGAGGGAAGGGATGAGGCACAGGCAGATACCTAGTTGCTCTCTACCATCTTAGCTTTTTTAAAAATAAAATATACAGCCGATCAAGGAATTTAGGATAAGGCACATATAATTTAATAGTATCTAGAGGGATGCAGGTACTTAAGTTCAAAATTCTTATCCAAAAAAAACCCTCCCTTCACTAAGGGAGACACTTGAATTTAGAAAGAATCACCCTGTTTGTCGTGTAGGTTCTTTAGGTACCCATAGTTACGTTTCTTTGAAAAATGGATTGAGTTTCTGCCCTTAAATATCTGGTTTGGCTAAGCTCAGTGACCGTCAGGAATTTGACACTACTAGTCCTTGGTTGACTAAAGACCAAAATGAGTCAGTGTACTCTCAGCTCTCTGGTTAGGTTGCTCATAAATCTCAAGCAGTGATTCTTTATCTTTTTTTTTAATTCCCCCTCCTCTATCTTCTCCCTGAAAATTAAATATGGATTTCCTCCAGAAGTGGAAAACTCAGGTTCAAGCTAACACTTTCTTCTGTGCTCCCATCAAACACATTGCAGAAGGCCCATGACATCAGAAAATAGGGTAAAAGAACTCTGAATCTATGAGACTGCATTTCCTACCAGGTGGGAAAGGAGGAGTCCTAAATCCTTCAAATGTTTCACAGGAAACAAAAGAAAAGCCATTAAATTAAACATGTATAAAAAATAATAAATGAATGAAATAAAAATCAGAAATAATTCTGGGAACCTGAATCTAGGATAGTTTTTCACCCTGTCTGTATGGCTAGAATATTGCCCTGCAGTTATGAATCAACTACATACAATTATAAGAATAAAACCAGGATTTGCCACATATTTTTTTGTAGAGAAATCCGTAAGTTTTCTTTAAGTTAAGATCCATTCTTTCAAATTACAGATACAATTTCCATCCCCAGCAGACAGCTCCAGGTGTGGGATCCCATGGACCTGTTGTCCTGCCTCAAGCTTCTAAAAACTGGAATAATCTGGGAGTTCAAACACACTTCTCTGCATGGTTTGGTGCAACGATTAGCTCTAGGCAGCTCCCCACTCATACAGAAGGTTATTCTGGATCCTGTTCCCTAGGGAACCAATATAAGATTTTGAGTAAAACATGTCTAAATTCATACCTCTCTTCTTCCTTCATTCTCTGTGACATTTTTTGGTGTTTAGCTTCAGAAAAGCATTTTTACTTCCCTGCAGTTTGGCAGTGAATCTAACCTGATATCTGTGTTAATAGCAGAGCTGAGTGAATAATAAAAAATTAGCCTCTTTTTCTTTTTATCCAAAACTGAAGTGTCCATCAGAGGGAGGCAGCTTCCACAAAGATGAGGCTTATTTAAATTCACATCCTATTTGGAAATGAGCTGGATAGCTTAATTGCATTTGGTCAGTCAGTGGAATTCCATTCTCTCATTAAGTATTTGTAAGCCTTATAAAATAGACTCCTTTGGAGAACAAAAAAAAAAACAACAAAAACCACCAAAACAAAATCAAGTCCTTTCTTCTTTGGTTGAGGACATGGAATAATAATGATCTAGAGAGGTGAAAAAGACAAACAGGATTCATGAATTTTAGAAAACGTAAGCCTGTTTGAATTGCTTTGCTTTGGCTTTGATTGTGGAATTGCGTTTAGGCTAAATTGAGCTACCATATAATTTGTCAGCTGGACAAAAAATACTTAATTGTTCATTTGCTCCTGTCACCCTGACAGAAGAAAAATGAAAAGCAAACTGTCCAAAGCCTAGCTGGATCTCTGCCTTGTTTGAGTTTCTCTGCTGAGGGCTCTGGAGGGGCAACCTCATGCCCTGGCCCGTCACCATACAGAGTTGCCCCATTACCTGGTGAAACCTTTCCACCATTTGCCCATGGTGGAAGCACCACCTGCGAAGAAAGCACTGCAGTTTGGCACTGAGATAACACATGGGGCAAGAAGTTGCTGTTCTGTGGGACCTGAGTTATTTTACACTTAAGTGGTTCTTAAAGTGTTCTTCAAGAGTTCCCAGGAGAGGAAGTCAGAGAGAAAAAGAATACTTTGTTCTGGCTTTACTCTATTTATTGATATGGAGCAGGCAGGTTTGGCTGACTTTTGTCAGGCCATGTGAGATGCTCACTTGGTAAGCCAAGCAAGTGACAGATTTGAGGCAGTGCAGATGAAGTGCAACTGCAATCTCCACTGCTGTTTTGCAGTTTATAAAATAACTTTCTGCCTATGGTAGTTGGAGGTGGAGAATGACGAACTCATAGAAGTCCAGGAGAACTCTCGCTGCTGGCAGAAATGTTTTAATGGCTGAGTACACAGAGGGCCATCAAGGATCACTGATAACAATATCGTTAAATGTGGAAGCATCATGCTGTGCATACAGGACGTAAGTAGCTATCAGCCATAGAGAGATGCTATTGTAATTGTCGAAGTTGGACATTACAGCTATATCTGCATTAATAAATTAAACAGTGATGAGGCCCAAGCACCACTTCAGTCATCGATGCTGTCACGTGCCCCAAGATCCACCAGTGTCAAGGGGTCTTGTAGGTGAGTTCTTTAGCTGGAGAGATGCACACAGATCCCCCATGGTGGTCAACACTCCGTAGGCTGGAAGAATAAAAGGGATCTCCAAGTAAAGCACCCCCAAAAGAAGTCATGATCCCAGCTTTTCAGAGAAGAAATTCAAACTGAAATAAAAAAGAATAGCGCATGTTTCCTGGAAGAGGAAATTCCTTGATTTATTTAGATTTATTCAGAGATTGAACCATTCCTTGGCTAGAGAAGAGCTGCACAGGCTTTGGCATTATTTCTTCAAGAAGAAAAAGATGTTCTGTTACTGCTCTCCTGCTGCTCTTTGCATGTAGCAGGAAAGCAAGAAACAGAATAACTACACATTTCTATTTTTCACTCCTCTGTTCTTTTTCCTACTTGCTCCTCCTCCTTCCTTTAGCCATCGTCTGCATAGTAGCAATCAGCCAGCATATATGTTCTTAGAGTAGGAACAGAGTCGGTCCTATCCCAGACTGAAAGCTGCAAGCAGGGAGAGGTCTTGCAAGGAGAACTGCAGCTGCCACCAGATTTGACCTCCATTCATAAAGTCCCTTAGCCCATGGCATGGGATGCCCTGAAATGGTTATGGGCTGAAAGATTTACATTTGCTTTTTCATAGCTGACGGCTTTTTTGTTATTTTGAAGGCACAAGATAAAAATCAGCAGCTCCTAGGAGTTGATAAGGTTAGCTACGTTATTTAGATAAATAAATCAGACAATAAAATGACATAAAAGAAAAAGCATATTTTATGAACATGCCCTCTGTTACACACAACTCATCTACAGGATTTAGAGTCTCGCAGCAAACTCTCTCATCCAGCATTTCTGTTCAAGAATCTCTGTTAGTTTCTGTCATCTTTCATCAAATTCTATTCAGATTCAAATTCCCTGTACTGGAATTTAACTCGAAGGCCG
Organism: Stercorarius parasiticus; assembly: GCA_013396915.1. NCBI lineage: Eukaryota > Metazoa > Chordata > Aves > Charadriiformes > Stercorariidae > Stercorarius > Stercorarius parasiticus. The sequence continues at coordinate 170,318 of VWZL01002272.1, read as the reverse complement.
AGGCTTTCTTAAGGGAGCAAAACAGTTTGAAAGAAATCCTGGGAATTAAGATTCTGACTACAACTTCCCTACAAGTTCTGACAAGAAATTTTGAACTCTGAACTGTGTTTGTTGAAAAGAGAAGTTCCAAACTTCATTTGTTTCGTAGATTTTATGCAGGTGCATATTGAATAATACCGTCCAGACATTAAAAGTGATGATCTTTTTACACTTTTTTTTTTTTTTGTACACATAGAGGATTATCAGATTGAAAGACTTAGCACAGCTCTTTTACTGATCTTATTTTTTGTTAAAGTATTTCCAAGATACATCTCTTTAAAGTTATGCAATAAAGGATTCAAGATTTTTAAGCAGTATTAACCATGTTTCTACTCATATTCTTCTAATCACTTTACTCTGGGTTTAGTGTTTGACAAGGGACATGAGACAGAAGATGTGGAAAGAAAGACTAAGTGAATTTTTCCAATGACTTTGAACTAATGCCACGCGTAGTGCACATGTGTGCTGATTTCAGACTTGTGAGCCTATAGGTGGTTTAAATTAGTCTAAACATTTAAAGTAGGCTGAACTATGTAGAAAGCTCTGAGAATTTAAACAAAACCAGTTCCAAGTTTTTAAGTCATTTGAGCATTATCTTTGCCTGGCTGAGCTTTACCGTAATGGAAGTAAAATTTTAAAAAAGATCGTTTTTAAAGGATCCTTTTTTAAAGGATGACAAGGCCTTAGCTAAGAACAATATATTTGGGAGATAAGGAGATTAGACACGGGCAGCGGTAGCTGTTTATAAACGTCATGGGCCTGATGGCTTTGGGTCTGAGAATTTAGGTGATTCTGAAGCATCAGGTTTAACTATATTGTTGAAATAAGTCAAATTTGCAAATTCAGGAGCCAAATTCATTCTGCTCCAATTTGGGAGTTACAAAGTCTCCTGCACATATTGCTTTCAGTGTCAGCAGCTCCAACTCATTTTCTTTTCAGCCCACTTCCATGGGTCTTCTTACGTCTGTGGACAGCAAAAGGTCTGGAGACTGTCCGAAAGCAATCACATCCTGCCTCTTCTGGGAGACATTGCCTCTCTGGGTAACCTGGGCCAGTCTTTCACCACCTTTATTGTAAAAAATTTCTTCTTTGTATCTAATCTAAGTCTTCCCTCTTTTAGTTTAAAACTGTTACCCCTTGCCCTATCGCAACAGGCCCTGCTAAAAAGTTCGTCTCCATCTTTTCTGTAGGCCCCCTTGAGGTACTGGAAAGCCACAGAAAGGTCTCCCGGAGCCTTCTCTTCTCCAGGCTGAACAACCCCAACTCTGGGGTTTCAACTGGACTGAAACCTGGTGGCCCTTGCAGATGAATGAGCTGATACAAGCAATTTGGGTTGATACCAATTCATGGCATTGTGCAGTTAAGGAAACAAAGAACAAATGTAAAAAAAGGATTCATTTAATTGCTTGAAGTGGGAATCTAGCCTTTCCCCAGACTACAGGGTGATAATGGAGAATAAGCTCTCACCAAGTATGAGCAATGTAGCCCAGACAAAAAATCCTCAGTATGCTTTACATTTTCCTGGTCTTTTTTTTTCTCCTCTAAAAGTATGTAAAATCCTTTTCCAACTTTTTGTCATTTTACTTCTGTTTCCACTCTGTCTTTCTTCTTTTTGTGGTCTGAGAATATCTTAATGTCTGATATTCCATTAAAGAATCACTTTTAACCATAATTTCTTGCTTTGATGCATGATAATGACCGTAGACTGTACCACTAATTGTCCTTGTCATAGAATCATAGAATCATAACATGGTTAGAGTTGAAAGGCACCTTGAAGATCATCTAGTTCCAGACCCCCTGCCATGGGCAGGGACACCTCCCACTAGACCAGGTTGCTCAAAGCCCCATCCAGCCTGGCCTTGAACACCTCCAGGAATGGGGCATCCACAACTTCTCTGGGCAACCTGTTACAGTGTCTCACCACCCTCACAGCAAAGAATTTCTTCCTAATATCTAATCTAAATCTCCCCTCTTTCAGTTTAAAACTGTTACCCCTCGTCCTATCACAACAGTCCCTGATAAAGAGTCCCTCCTCATCTTTCTTGTAGGCCCCCTTTAGGTACTGGAAGGCCACAGTAAGGTCTCCCTGGAACACTTTCTTCTCCAGGCTGAACAACCCCAACTCTCTCAGCCTGTCCTCACAACAGAGGTGCTCCAGCCCTCTGATCATTTTTGTGGCCTCCGGGACCCGCTCCACAAGGAGTATGTATTTCCTGTGCTGAGGGCTCCAGAGCTGGACACAGGACTCCAGGTCGGGTGTTACCAGAGCAGAGCAGAGGGGCAGATTCCCCCCCTTGCCCTGCTGGCCACGCTGCTTTTGATGCAGCCCAGGATACGGTTGCCTTTTGTTGCCACTTAGGCTCTTTCCTAAGGATGTTTCATATCAGGGATCTGACATGATGATAGGGCTGTACTTCATATTCTATGTACAAGAGAAAACAATTAAGAAACCAGTTAGCCACATTTTCCTAAGATTTTGCTAAATTTTACCACTGGCTACTCAGCTTTTTAATGAACACTTGACTTTCCTGTGAGAACAAAAGCACCATTTGGGACCCACACTGTATTCTAAAAAACTAATGCAATTTATGTGTTATTTCATCTGCAAATAATTCAACCCTCTCTAGAAGTTAATGTTAAATTGAAGAAATTAAAGTGCTGTTGCAGAAAATTGAGCCATATAAATGTCGTATGATCACAGAAAAAAAGGAACAAATGTAAGACTGGCCTTTCTGTGAGACAAAAAAATACCATCTGAGAGCATCAGACTGGGGAATGAGACTTTCAGTGCTCAGCAGCAATGGCAAAACCCTGCTCACAGAATCGTTTACATTTTTCTAACCTCTCCTGTCAGTCTGTGCCTCTGCAATCATAGAATCATAGAATCGTCTAGGTTGGAAGGGACCTTTAAGATCATCGAGTCCAACCATTAACCTAACACTGCCACAACCATCACTAAACCATGTCCCTCAGCAACACGTCTACCCACCTTTTAACCACCTCCAGGGATGATGATTCAACCACTTCCATGGGCAGCCTGTTCCAATATTTGACAACCCTTTCCATGAAGACATTTTTCCTAATATCCAATCAAAACTTCCCCTGGTGCAACTTGAGGCCATTTGCTCTTGTCTTATCTCCTGTTACTTGGGAGAAGAGACAGACTCCCACCTGTCTACACGCTCCTTTCAGGCAGTTGTAGAGAGCGAGGAGGTCTCCCCGCAGCCTCCTTTTCTCCAGGCTGAACAACCCCAGTTCCCTAGCCGCTCCTCATAAAGGCTCAATCAGGGTTTTAGAGCCGGCATGGGAAGGGGAGAGAGCAGAAAGGTTGTTCAGCAGAAGTGGTTATTTAGCAGTTTAACATTATTACTCAGTCACAGTCACTGAGGTTTCTCTGGGAACACTTTTGGGCTACACATACATGCACCACACCCACAGAGGAGTGAAATGGCAACACCCGGGTTGTGATTTTGAGCCTGGCTGTTGTGATGATGGTATTTGGTATTTGGTATTGCGCTGTGCTCCTCTGAAAGGCTGTGAGCCAGCAGGAAGGCAGGAGGTTGCCTCTTGGCCTTTTCCTCTCTGCTGAACACCAAACAAACTGCAAAACCAGAGGGAAAAGGAAAATGAGATTGCGCTTTTTCTTTGGAGACGCTGAACATGCTCAGGGGAAAGTGCTGAGCAGGTCGGGAGAGCGCGAGGAGGAGGAGGAAGAGGAGGAGGAGAACCTGCAGTGGGGCAGGCACTGCGGCACATGAAGTGAACTTCTCTCACACCAGCCCTGCGACTGCGGGGTGAGCGGTTTAAAGAGGCAAATCCATCTCTAACCTCTGGGTGACTCTGGGCCTTCTCCCAGCGACTGAGTCATAACAAAATGGATTTTGCTTCCGCTAGTTTGCAGCTTGCCTTCACTCTTGCAGAAAGTGCAAATGCATTAAGGATAACTTCTCATTCTGTGAGGGAACACGGGAGTTTCTTTTTAACCCAACAAGCTCCATCCACAGAGCAGGCACTTGGAGGCTAATACACTTCAGGTAAACTAATGTACCATCTTCACCCACTGGTCCAACTTATCTCACCCCACATTTTTCAGCACCTAAGAGTTATCCTGTTGTTTGGCTTGGCATGTAGCTACTATTTATTCATGCTTCTTTGAATTTTCATGATACATCCTGATACTAGAGCGGCCACCATGTTTTTCAAATATCCTCCTGCTCACCAATCACCAGCTTTTTGTTAGGGAAGGGATTTGCTTTTGCAAAATTACATTAAACATACAGCTTGGCTTACCTATCCCTATTCCATTTTGTCAGCCGTCGGTGCCAGCATGGAGAGGTGGTTTTGCTGCCAGGCGACAGGACTGCTGTGCTCAGGGAGGTCCATTTAGTGGTAGGAGTCAGGGTTGGAAGCACTTTGCCGCAGTTAGCAGTAATTCTCTGAAGGGTGACTGGCAGGAATGTCCTGCTGGGCAAGGAGGAGGCAGCCAACATTTCCCCGTGTCATAAAGTCTTTGCTGGACCTGGTGAGAAGACCTTGAAAAAAACGTGGTGGTGGGATGTTATATTTCTACTCTAACTGGGAGGATTTGGAAGCAGCTGGAATTCTAGGGGATTTTCCTGGCAGGAGTGATTAGCACAGTGGTCTTTGGCAAATCTACTATTGCTGGCTGGTTGCGGGTTGGGGTCTGCAGCTGGGTCAGAAAGTTGGGGTGTTTCTGCTGCTGCCAGCGGTGTGGGTCCCCTGAGCAGCTTAGCCGCTAGGAGAAACAGCAGGGCATCTGAGACACCTTGTCGGGGGGGCGAGGTGGGGGAAAGGATAAGGGTTGACATGCCAGGGCTATCCTGGACATCCTGTTCCAGCACGAGTAAGCATCACTTCAGGGTATTTGGACTCGGGATCTATCTCTAAGTTTACACTTTCTTTAATCAGTGCGGCATCCTACCGCTGTGTGTTTGCTGGTTCTTGTTCATAAAATATTTATCATGCTGTTTCTGCATCAACAAGGTCTAAAACACACTAAAATGGGAAACAAAGACTTGCCTCTAATAGGATAAACGATGCTTTTCTACCATTCATTAACCACCATTTTCCCTGCTGCATAAAAAAATCTGTTACCTTTTGGAAGACAAACGGATACAGAAGACAGTGGGCATCCATGGAAAAAAAGATGTTATTTGTCACAATTTAAGATTTACTATAGCAGGTGTGTGCAATGATGACCCAAAGGAGTTTCCTAAATACTGCAAGATCTTGTGATAGATTGGACTAATAATAGATATTTATCTCCACTGAAGATGCAGGCTAATGGCCATGACAAAACTCTATTATGATATTAGATTACTGTTTTCCAATTACATAAGGTTTAGTTTTCAGAGGAAGTGAATGTAGTGAGTTAATTTCAATATCAAAGTTATGCAGGCAAAGGAACGTGATGCTCTTCCAACTGTCAGCAATTATTTCTATTACGGAGCATTGCCAATTCCCAGAATTTATTCTGTTGTCCTTCTTACAGCCCCGGCTCCTGAAACACGGGAAACACAGCTTCTCTTTATTAATGCATGAGAAAGTCTGTTTCTAGCTCTTACTGATGCATGGAAAAGTTTGGAAATGTGAATGCCTGAGAAAATAGGACAGATGAAAACAACTCTTTTTTTTTTTTTTTTAACATAATAATTTTCAGCTAATCTTCCAAGTCTGGTAACAGCTTAAAATCAGCATTATGCCTTATAGCGGTACTGGTAGATCTTGACCATAACCTATGTCTCAGTGTGGCAGAAAATGTGGCAATGTGAAAGCCCCAGCTTAAAAGAGGCTACAGAATAAAATTAATATCTTACCTGTATTTTCACAGAAGTGAAACATAACTCCTTCAGTGTCCCTGTCAGTAAACACCGACAAATCAGATCCAAATGCTCAAAAATATTAAAGAACAATGAGTATTTCTGTTGTGTGACATTCTTACTTGACCTCATTTTTTCCTTAAAGGCCTGAAAATAAACACATTGTAATTGCAATAATTTAGCTGTATAAAGTGATCTTGGTACGTTTTGCAAGAAAAAGGTTATTACATGCCCAGTTAACTCATCCTGCTGAATGTGAAATACAGACTTGCATCTTTGCAAGCTCAAAATTTCCTCATTCTAAGGAAAACTAGTTTCTTGTAATGCTTTTTTTTTTTCTGTGTGAATAATGTATTGGGCAGAGATGTACCATCACCTGTTTTTCAGTAGAAAGCTATGTGTCTTCCCGTGGGTCTATCTAGTGAATGATATGCCGAGACAAGAAAAATTGTGATTGGGATTTTAATTGAGAGATTTGCCAAGGGTGAAAGCGGGTTTTAAATTATATAGTGAAGGACGGAAACATCAAATTCCACCACTGACTAGTACTATAGCTGTGCTTGCCATTTACAGTGTGCAGCCAGGCTTGGAGAGAAAAACCTGGAAAATAATAAACCAAAAAAAGAGTTATCTATCATCTGTGTTTCATTGATTGCTCAGAAATAGCAAGCCTATGTTTAAGTTGAACATGTGAGAAAGAAAACTTTTCCAAGTATATTTTTCTCGCCATCGGTGTAAAGGATCAGCAGCGTGGATGGGTGATTTCTGATATGACAGTTTCAGTGATAATCGTTACCCTGAGAGCAGGCGGAATCAAATGCATTTTGGTTTTGGCTTTAGGTGCAGTAAACAGAGATGACACTTTTTCATTTAAGTGGTAAACAAAGCCCGCAGTAAGTTTTATGGCACCTGGAGCGAAGGCTTCTGGAGGCAGTTAGCTCCGCATAGAGCTTCTGTGCAGTGTGTAAGGATGGCTTAACCCAGTCAGACATGAAACAAATAACCTGGAGAGGCACGTAGGAAAGGTGTTCAAACACTATTGTTGGGGGGAAACAAACAAACAAAAAGCCTGATTTATTTTATTTTCTGACTAAGAAATAAAGAATTTCACAGGGGGCAGGGGGAGCCTTTTGTACATCCTTCCCACTTAAAACCTAAATGTGTTTGTGTTCCAGTTTAGCAGAGTCTGAACTCATATGAACTCATATGAACCACCAACTTTATTCGCCTTTTTCTCACACACACAGAATCACAGAATGGTTTTTAGCTCTTACAGAAAGCTTTCATTTTTTCTCATTTCCTACCACAGCATCAAAACATCATTTCAAATTTCTGAGCAGCTTTGCACAGAGGACCTGTCAACAAGGTGTAAAGAGGGTGGAATCAGAAGAGTGGAGCACATTTCTGATCCCAAGCGTTTCATGAGTGCACACAAGAATCCCATGCCTTAACCTCTGGGTCAAATATTTGCCGTTTTAATGCTCTGAACTTAATTCGTTTATAGCCAATACTACAGCTAGAAAATCAGCAGAAATATATTGAGTTTAATGGGGTTTAGATTCAGGTCATGGCAAAGGAAGTTTTTTCCTGAGAGCCATGCACCTCTTTCAACTCCATACATTGCTGTAAGCATATACATACATCTCCATTAACCGTTTTTGGTTTTTTAACAGCAACCAAAGACTCACACATGCCTTAGATTGACTAGGTCTCCTTGCTTAAAACAAGTTGAGATCTACAGAGAGTCAATATAATCTGAGTCTCTTAGACAAACTGCAGCAGAAGAAACTGCTGTGATTTCATTTCCCAATATTTTTTCTTCATATTACATTAAATGACCCATGACTTTGATTAAATTGAAAATTTAATGTATTGGCATTTTCAATGCCTTAAGATTTATATTTTTCATGGTTTCTATTTGTGTTCCAGTTTTACTTTATTATATTTCTCGGAAAAACTAATTTCAGAGGACTCTACCAGCTTCCGTACAATGAAATCTAAATCTCAGAGAAGCCAGAGTTTCTTTCATCCCTGAAGCCAGGTGGGACCGGTTACGGTACCAATTTGCTCCAAAGGGGTTCAGGAGGTTTTGGCCCATCTTCTTCTTTGAGCTAGGCTTTTCTCTTTTCCATGTATGAGCAAGAGAGAGGTATCAATTTAATTTGTAGAAAAAATTGTTCATATGGGAGAAGTCAGACGCTTTCAGGGAGATCAGGGTTTCACTGTGCTTTGTGGCAAGGCACGAAAGGAGCAACAACCACCATTAAGGCTGCTAAAAACAAAGGACTTGTTTTTCCAGTTTAAAATGATTGCCAGAATTGCTGGTTTCTATTGGTATTTCCCCATGCTTGCACAAGCCCACCCCTCAAGCTGATTTTTCAAAACAAGGTTCAGTAAAAATAATTCAAGTGTTTCCAAAGGAAAGAGCCAATGATACAGGAAGAGTGAAACCAAACCAAATGTTACAACAGTTGCACTAAGAATTCTTGCAGAATTCAAAATCTGGGGTATGTGTGATCTTTGGGGGGATCCTATGTAATGCTGTGAACATATTGTTTACCCTTCCCATGACAAACCAAGGAAAATTAGCCATAGTTTAGACTTCCAGAGCTCTTATTTGGATGATCTTCTTTATTAGGGTTGAGTTTAACGCTGAATTTTTTGTTGCAAAAGGTGAGTGGACCTACTGTAGGGTTTGTTCCTACATCTGCTGGTTGAACCTACTCTGTACAGAGTATCTTGCAGCAAAGCATGACTTTCACCTGTGGTTATTTCTCCTTCAGGGACTTCCCACGTGACAGGCTCCAGGAGTGAGAAGATGAAACTGCCTCTCCTGTGCTTTTAGTGCTTCCTGCTGCTGGCAGCCTGACAGCGAGGGAAAGTGGAGAAGAGGGCCTAGCTCCGGCACAGAATGGGGGTGATGGCAACTGGGAGCGAGATGCAAAATAATGTCAAGGTAAGGGGTGGGACAGAAGGGCAGGTGAAGGCCTGGAAGAAAGAAGGATGGACAGAAACAGGAAAAGGGCTAGGCATAAGCTAGAAGTTTGAAAGTGGTACAAAAGGTGGTGGAGAGAGAGCAGGAAAGAAAGGAGAGGTAGGAGGAGGCTGAAGAGAAAAGGTTTCTCACCAGGGAAACACCATGTCCTCCATAATTCAGAACTGGTGCCAAATTTTGGCGTCCTTTTGCTTTCCTGGAAACCGCTGCGATGAGTTCAGTGAGGGCTTCTGTATGTACGCGTGTGTGTGTAAGCTTTCCCTCTGTGGTGGAACAGTTGTGCACTATGTGTAGGTGGATGCACCTACTTCCCCTAGAAATGACAGTGGGTAACTGGAATCCATATGTTCCTTACCCTTTGAGAACTTGACGTTATAACCTGAAAGGCAAACCAATTTTTTTCTCAGTATAAAAGACAGAGACCTTGGCATCCTCCTGGGAAGCGCAACGAGGTGTGTCTTTAATGCAAGCACAAATGGGACACTAAACAGGTAGACAACAAAATAAAAATAGCTGTGCTGTACCGTGAAAGGAAACAAATAGAGTTTGAACCTTAATTAACTCCTTCTTTAAGTATCAGACAGCAATCAGCACAAATTACGGAGTAGGAGCTTTTTGCTCTTGAAAACATGGAGTCTTTGCTTCCCTGCCTCCTCCCCTCCCCACAGCTGCAAGGATCCAGCTGAGATCAAGAATGATGTGGTGTTTTTTTTCTTTTTTTATGACACTTGTAAAAATCAAGTCCACAATCAACTAGACAAAGCAAAGCCATCATGGAAGGAAGTAAACATCCGGCCTCGGTGCACGCATGCTGGCTGAAACCTACCCTCTCCAGCACAGCTGAAAGCCTGCTCAGCAGTCTGTGCGGAAGGAGCTGCCAGCCTTCAACTAGGCTCTAATGAGCCTCATCAAACAAACAAACAAAAAAAAAAAAAAAAAAGAGGCCTCACAAATTAGCACCAAAGACAAGTTTTAGATGATTCTTCTGTTTTTGTACAGTGCATACGACCCCATCACCTCTGGGGGTGGAGGGAATCTGTCCTAAGGTTACCCGTCTGAATGTGGAGCATCTATTTTAAAAAGGACATTCTCTCTTCTTCTGGAGCCAGTAGTGCAAAACACTTTTTGGGGTGAAATAAATCACATCTTAAAGTGCCCCCCACCCTTGATGATAAAGACCTGTCCAATTTCTTTCTGCTGTTATTGTCTGGGTCTGATGGATTCTGAGAAGGCCACCAGTTAACAGGGATGTTGCAAGAATTTTTTTGCCCAGGGAAGTGGTTGAGGAACCTCCCTGGAGGTATTTAAAAGACGGGCAGACATAGTGCTTAGAGATATGGTTTAGTGATGGTTTTTGTCAGAGTTAGGTTGATGGTTGACTAGATGATCTGAAAGGTCCCTTCCAACCTAGGCAATTCTATGATTCTATGATTCTAAGGACGAGGAGCACAGCCCACCAAGCTAGACTTCATGGCCACGACCCCACTGTATATTGTGTTTCATTGACTTAATTGACGTGCAGCATTGTTCTGCATACCTGCATAAGATGTGCCCCTTTCTCTTAACCCAGCATCTCATGTCAGAAAAAAAAAATTTATCTCACCACCTTGCAACACAACTAGGGGTATCTATTTCTCCCTCAGCATAGGACCATATTCCTCAGTGAAATCTGCATGTGATCTGAAAATACGGCAGGAACGGTATATTCTTTACTACGCCAAAGTTTCTGCAAATGTGGCAGGAACAGCACAAGCTTCTTACTATATTCCCTTTTTTCCCCCCAAGAGCTCTGATTTGTAATAAGAGCAGAGACTAGAAAATGATTCTTTTATGAAAGAATGAAACCAAACTGCACAATTCTGCCCAACTCTTTGCCCTTGAAAGGTGACTTTTGAATCTGTCTCCTGACGCACTTTTTTTCCTCACTGTGATTCTTTTCACATTTGTCCTCATGACAAATATCATTTGAACTGGGGACAGCCCTGTCTCGAGTGCATGCATCAAGAACTTTTTCCAATAAGCTGCGGCTCCTGCCTTAATGAGAATAGGAGCCTTATGACAACTACAAGGCTTTCAATAGCAAATGCAGCTTCAGTACAGCATACTCGAGCTTCTACTTACTGAGGAATAAATTGTGAAATTTTGCTTTTTTCTAGTTAAAAAATAGCCCAAACATAGTGCAGCGTTGGCATAAAGGGACAAGGCTTGGTTTTACTCTTGACTCCTCTATCAGGAAGGAGGAACACTGAGGAGGCTTCTGTGGAGGCATCTACACTAGCATTTTGGTTATCCTAGACTGCAAAGGGGTATGAGAGCACCCAAATGTTTGTGTTTTTTCTGCCTGAAACGGAACAAGAAACTGCAATGCCAAGATACTGCTAACATGCTCCAACCACATGCAGTCCCTTGGACCAGGCCGGACCTAGACCAGAGCAAAACACTCTGAAATGTAAATGTGGAGGTTGTTGCATCCTCAGCGCCAACCATGTCACACCATAAATCTGCTTCTGCCGGTCTGCACTGCCTGTTAATGTAGACATAAACCAGCCTTGTGTAAGGACAGGGAGGTGACAGGTGGAGGTGTGGGGTCTCGGGCAACTGCCAAAGAGGGTAGGGAGGTTTCATCATCAGTGCGACGAGGAGATGTGTCTGCAAGGGAGAGCAGAGAGGAAAAATAATCATAAGAGCCTGTAGGGTTGGAGGTGTTTGAGGAAGCCAACACACTGCATCTAGAGCTTCATCCATTCCAGATACTGGAATGAGTCTAGGAGGTGTGGGAGGAGATGCTCAGGAGAATTGGCTGCTTACGGTGATGGGGCTGCAGCACATTGGACTTTCCGAGTGAGCGCTTTGGACACCGCAGAAATCATCTGAACTCTCGACTGATTTTAACTTTTACAAATCCAAACCTGGACAGATGAGGCTGCAAAAAACCGCGATGGTTCCAGTTTCCCCCAACCTATTTCCATCCTGATTGCAGACTAAACTCGGGAGCACTATCCTGGATACTCACCATGAGTTGGTTTCACGTACCAAAAGCACAGCCAGCATCATGGCTACACAGGTTATGGAAAAATCTAACTCTTCTTGATAAGTCCTTATCCAGCCAAAACCAGAATTATCTTTTCTAAAATGGATATCACTTTTCTAAAAGAAACATGAGGAAAAATAGACAGCGTCTGAAGGCAGCAACCAGTGAATCGTAGTGAATTGCTGATGAAAAACGTGACTTGGTATTGTTTGGCATAGCACATCCAGTGATGTCAGTCGAGTGCAGTAAAATGGAAATGATTGATTTATCCTGCTTCACTTGCTGAAGCGGAGGGTTGGAATCAAGTTGTGCAAAGCAAAACTTTTGCTTTTCGTTGCTTGTATTAATTCATGGAATAGCAGCTTTAGGGTTTTTTCATTTTTCTAAGGACTTAATTCTGAAAATGTTGAAATGAAACATTGTGATATTTGGAAAAAACTTTCTTTTTAGAGCAATTTTATGTTGGATTAAACATGATTTCACGAGCTGTATTGGTCAATCTCACTTCATGTGTTTTGGCAATGAGAAAAAACAAAAGCTTTTAGTGACAAACTCTGCCCTCCAGCTTTATCTCTGATTGACATGTAAATTTGAAAGAAAGATTCATGAGAAATAATCTGTTTGGTGGAGTGTAGACACTCTGCTAGGCACTGAGGGCAGCAGCCAGAGCTGTTTCAGTTTCTAAGTGCTGATAATAAACACCAGCCTGAGCCTGCACTCAGAAACGTGGAAAAATTCAAGTGGCTGTACATTCAGTGAGCAATATTTCCTTCCTTCTGACTCTTAAATTACCTAAAAGAACAGTATCATCCTGAGGGAACTGAGAAAAGGAAGACAAGGAAATAAAAATGACAAGGTAAAATAATGAGCTACCTTTTCCTTTCTGGAGAACAGTACCATAACACATCCCTCCCATCTTCTTTCTTGATGGAGAAACTGCAAAGGCAGATGGAGGTTTTCCACCCCAGATACCCCCCCAGACCCTGCTGACTCCCAAATGCTCTCAGGTTCCCGGTCCATCTCACACTGGGATCCACAGCATCCTTGGTGCTGGGCCTGACAGCATTGCATGACGCTGCAGCTCATCATTCCCTCTTCACCAGCCTCCCTCCTTAACCTACTACTTTTTCTAGCTCATCTTTTTCCACTTTTCCTTGGTAGCTTCTATTCTGCAACAGGATAGCACACCACACTGAAACACAACTTGACTTTGTTACCTAGAAGAAGCTTCTCAGATATTGTTAATGTCTTTTATCTAAAACTTTCACATTTCAAGGCCTCGAGTGATCCACTGTGTCATGCAGACAATTCACACCGGTTTGTTTACTAGAGCTGGGGACCCCAGACTTTCCCACCTTATTGCAGCCATATTTTTTACTCCACCTTATGGCATGAATTCTTAATTTCCTTAACAAAAATGTCTCCATTTTTTATAAAGTAAAAAATGAAAATTGAGCCCTGTCCATTGCAATGAGACAATGTCTCATTGTAACACTTCTTTGAGTTCTGTGAATGAAAGAAACCGAGCATGCACATTTCTACAAGCCACAGAAATCTCTAATTAAGAGCAATTTTGCCTTAAATGTTGTCGCTACATTAAAAATATGACAAAAGGGTAGCGTGGATTCTTCTAGTTTGAATTTGTAAGTGCGTGTTACAAATATCCAGCAGAGACTAGTTACTCATGTGGTACTTAACTGGGCTGGTGTCTCCAAATTAAATCTCTAGCACTGTCACCGACTTCTTCTGTGGTCTTATGATAATCATTTTAGTCTCCCAGCACCTTGATACATGGCCTGTAAGCGAATAATACTACCTTTTTTTTGTCAGGGAATGCAATGGACGTTGCATTCCCTGTCCATCCTTCTGTGCAATTCCCTTCTCTATGCCAGGGCTAATAGAGTTTTCCTCTTCACGGGTCTTTCATCCGTCTTTAGGAAACAGTTCCTTTTTTTCAGTCCACTCCAGCAGGATTACAAGCACTTACCCTCACCTAGGTTTTCAGTTTCATCATGAACACGTTACAGCTTCCCTAAGACTTAGCCAATATTGCAAGTAGTCACACAATATTTGTTTATCTCCAGACTGCTTCACTTGTCGCCAAAACTGGATGAGTGCAAGATGCCATGTGGTATATGGGTACTTACTTTTATCAGAGAATCCATCATACTATATTGTTTTGTCATTTACACCACCTAAATTCCAGAGCGCACCAGTGTCAGAGCTGAATCTAGCCCTTTTTAGCTGAATAAAACAGTTCTACAGTGCACATTGGCCTCACTGGTTAATGACAGTGGTTCGTGATCTACTAATTCACTAACCATTTCTTCTTCCTCCTATCTCTATCATTCATTTATTCTATAAGAAAATATTCAGCTCTTGAAAGCAGCATCTCTACAGGAACACCAGTATGGGAAGCTGTGTTTAGAACCCCTTCTCTTATGTAGAAATGTTAAAACAGTCCCCCATTTTCCGCTGAAATGTAAGAAAAAACTTTTACCATGAGGGTGATCAAACACTGGGACAGGTTACACAGAGAACCCGTGGTGTCTCCAGCTTTGGAGATACTCAAAGACTCACTGAACACAGCCCTAAGCAATGTTTCAAGCTGACCATGCCCTGAGCATGGGACTGCACTAGGTCACCTCCACAGGTGTCTTCCAACCTCAACCATGCCGTGATTTGGTGAATTCCACACAATAAGTATAAAATGCACAAAAAAAAGTGCTTTAATTTGTTTTTTTGGGTGCTGGAACCTTCCCTTCTGTATTGAGTCTTCAACAGCAACAGGCAGAGACCACCAGTTTGACTGAGGATATACCTAGAACACAGCATTATTTAGGACTACTCCAGCTAGCATGGGCATCACTGCAATCTAGCTGTTGAAGTGTAGCGCTCAGGGCGGGGTTCTCTAGAAATGGAAAGTAATGCTAATTTATCTACTAAAACTAGAAAAGACAGTGCAGAACCACTTGTTAGACCTCCATGCCATCTTCTGTGTGACTGTAGTATGGGAAGTGCTGGGGCAGTGGAGAAGCATTATCCTGCAGCTATAAACCACAGTTATGGATCGACATGGCACCTTGGCTAACACCTGTGTGTATGGGTTACAAGGTACCAAGAGCCGGATTCTTCCCTAGGTGACCCTACATGTTTGCATAATACACTTCCCCTTGTAAGAGGAACTCTGTTGTCTGTCTCAGGATTTAGTAATTCGGTAATTTTGAAAAGGTCAGCTCTGGAATTTAGCCTATTAATCAAAATATAGGCAATTCATTGCAGGCTAAGTGGTAATTTCAATTTAGCATCAACCTGAGGGCACATGCCTCATCCTTTTAGCTGGCTAAATTTATCATTAATAGAAACATTGAAGTAAACGATGGCATTGCTGGCAGTGTACCGATCTACCGTCAGGATCAGATGATGTGTATAATTCCCAAGCTGCACAGAGGAAGGGCAATCAGTTTAACATGGACTTGTAAATAAATGCAATGAGTTAGCTTTTCAGACATTTGTGTAATGGAGAGTGTTAGCTTTGCCTTAGGCAGCAAGGGGGGACAGAAAAAAAGCAGTCTCGATTAAATATTTTGATACTTCTCTTAAGAATTCTAATGATATGACTTAAAGTTTAATGTTAAGCACATGCTTTTTTCGTGTTTTCAAATATTGTCATAACACCATTTGCTGCCTAAGTTCAGAGATAGAAGGGTTGATTTACAAAAAGCTGGGGAAACAGTCTATACTGACGAAAACCCATGAAAGAATGGAAATGGTTTCCTTCTGCAAGTAGAAAATCAAGATACGAAGGGCTAGATTCACTCTGCTTAACCACAGAGCAGTGGAGGTCCCTCTGTAGGCAACAGAGAGGTAGTAGGTGCATCCTAAGATCAAATCAGATCTTAGCTGGGTTCAGCCACCTTCTGAATCTTCTCTGTCTCTCTCTATTGACTGCAGGGAAGACACAGAATAGCTAGTCTGCCAGCATAGGCACTTTGGGTAGATGCTAAAGCGAGATGAGGGTAAATCCCCACCTAAATGATCTGCTTCAGTTGTCACAGCTTGCAACAGCTGAGTAATTAAACCAGGTTTTCCAGAATGCCAGGTCACATGTCAGCCATAAAAGAGGCTTGTGACTCTACAATGCATACAAGACTTCTCCATAAGAAACACAAAGATGTCACTTCTCATGCCTGTCAGTCATCTATGACGGTATATTCGCATTTTCCCCTCAAATTTATAACACGACAACTAACAGTAGTCTTTAGAATCATAGAATCATATAATTGCCGGGGTTGGAAAGGACCTTTCAGATTGTCTAGTCAACCATCAACCTAACTCTGACAAAATCCATCACTAAACGATATCTCTAAGCGCTATGTCTACCCGTCTTTTAAAGACCTCCAGGGAGGTTCCTCAACCACTTCCCTGGGCAGACATAAGACATAGGCATTCACTGTGGTCAAAAAAATTATTTTGCTCCCCAAATCCACTCTGTAGCATATAATCAAGAACTGGATCTTTGTATTATACAACATGATAGTGAGGCATTTCATGAAAAAAAATTATATGCCTTGACTGGAAATGTTTCAGTACATTTTTGCTTCCTGAAACAGAAAGAAAAATATTCAAAGCGTCAATCGTGTTTGCAAAAAGAAAGTTCCCAAAGAAATAAATATTTCTGTGAGAATTGTAAAAATGCAGCTATAATGACACGCCATTTTAAGTGTACTGTTTGGAGTTCCCCTAGATCCCCCTAAGGGCATTCTGCCTAGACTGACATCCTGTCCCTGGAAAATTTTAAGGGAAATGAAGCTTCACGATTCTCAACAGGAGAATGTTCCAGTTGAACAACTGCAAGCAAATTCACAGTCTAAGAGTTTCAGTGGAAATGTTGCTGATAATTAGACAGCAGGTCCTGTCCCTTCAAATAGGTTTTGTACCAGTTTGTCACTACAAAAACCATGTTCAGCAAAATTGCTAAGATTGTGTAAAAAGGTAGATGTCTACATTTAAATTTTTCAATTTTTTTTGTATTCTTTCTAGACATAAAGCTAGGCTGTCAACTCCTCGTATGATGGAGAGTTTCTTATAGTATTTAGAATCAATATTCAGTCCCTCCTATTATTTGTAAATATGGAAATGAAGGACAAATTCATCTCTGGTGTTCGTAGCAGCAGAATTTACTGTTATACTTTTAATCTGAACTGTGATGAGTCTTAGTTGATCACTGGCCTTCATCTTCACCCAATCTTCATCTGCTAATGAACATGAAGCCACTACTGACACTTCCAAATGTGGTTGGAGCACAGGGAGAACACATGAAACTGAGCAGGCAGCGGGACTGGAGGGGAAAAAGGAATGGTGACAACAAAGGACTTGACCAGGATGCTGGGTCATTCATTAGGGTTAATTATACTGAACATAAACCTTCTTTTGGGCACCAAGAGAATATTTCTTTTCCCCAAATGGAGGAGGGGGAGGGAAAGGAAAAAAAGAAAAGAAAAGCAGGAAACAGTGCTGTAATGACCAGTACTGAAATTTGAGAGGACATAGGGACTAAGATTATTTCCAGCTCTTGATCATTGACCTCATATAGTAGGAATACGCAGCAGTGGGAGTAGTCTTGATGTATGCCAAGTATCAGTGAGAGTTGTCAGTTTTCTGATACTGTTTTTTCCCCTGCCTTTACTATCCTTTAAGCTTGTACAGAGCACAGTCAGCCTTCTGGACAAACCTTCCTCCATCATACAAGTTGTGCCCACAGAAAAAATTCAGTAGTAGTATTTTGTTTCAAGCACGATGTAATGATATTATTTTTATTGATTTATATTTTTTAAATGGCGGCCTGCATGGATGTGCATTCAGTGCAGGGCTATGAAAAAACTTAATTTCCTAAATAATACTTAGCAAAATCTCCCATGAAATTGTTTGCAGCCAGGATATTACTCATCAGAGCCCATTGTCTGTTTTCCAGGAAGACTTTGATTAAGACAGATTTATTACTGGATCCTGATAATGCCTGCAAGAGTAGGGACTGAATGTTAATGACTGGCAGTCAGTTTGAATCAACCTGTCTTGGAGGGACTTGAGTCAGTTAGGATCTCAATTTATACTTTGACTTGATGGCAGTGGATTTGGTTTTAAACTCATCACCTAATATGCTAGTACTTGGATACTGCAGAAACGGAGCGCTCTCTTAAAAGATTTGATTTGATCTCAATAATATTAGTACACTAATAAACAGTATGTAAGAAACTGCACTGAGGCTGCAGACCTAAGGAAGGGTTTAAAGTCATTTGAGCTGCCCTAGGGTATTTCTGGTCTCCTGGTCCAGTGGGGCACTTGTCTCCCATGGGCGCTGCCCGTTGTATGTAAACAGCTAAAGACTCCATTGGTGCTAACTACCTATGTGAAAGAAACTGGAGCAAGCCACATTTATTAACCACAGTAACGTGGGCAAACACCATACATTCATTCCCTTGTGAAATAAACATTAATTGGACTGCTGAAGTAAATTGAAGCAGAGCTGTTAGCCCTTGATCCCCACAGGCATCTCCTCTTTGTTTTCTCTGTCTTTTCTTTTTCGTTTTCTGTTTCATCCACAGATACGTAACATTCTGTATCTCATCAGCAGTCTGATATAAAAACACAATAAAATCTGTTAAATCCTCTGTCGGAATGGATCATTCAAGTGAATGATAATCATCAATTCTTTTATGTAACAACAGTGAATTAGCAATTATTCAGTGTATAAGCTTTCCTAGGAAGCCTTGCTAGGCAAAGCTCGGTCTGTCTCTGTATCCTCTTAGCACAAGGATACAAAATCCTGCCATCCCTCATCTTCCACTGCATCACAACGTCCTGCAGAAATTTCCTGTAGTCTTAGCCAGCTCCAAAACTAACGCTAAGTTCCCCAGTGTACCCCAAGGTGACAGCACGCACATCTTGCCTCATTCCAGTGACCTGATAAAACACAGAAAGTGGAGTGATGCTGAAGAAGTAAAGTAGGACATTGGCTAATACATAGTTGAATTTGATGAAGTTTTTCTATTCCCTTGATCTACTTTTGCGAGTTCTAATCACAACAGCATGGTTGCTATAAGGAGGGGACCTGTAATTTCAACACTGTCTGCTCTGCTGCTTTACTGAAGGGCCAGCTTTGGGACAACACTGTGAGGCATTAGGTGTAACTGAAGCATGTCAGGATATCAATCATCACATATCATATATTCCGAGGGTCTCAGTCTATATGAAAATGGTCAAATACTGTCTATAACATGAAATTCACTTTGCCTACCCTCAACATCTGCCTGATATATTAGTTGGCACGGGTTGTGAAGATGAAGGAATGTCTCTGTAACCGCAGTGGTAGCTGTTCTAGAACAAGACCCATAGTTTTAACGGAAAGGGGTTTAAAAAGCACACTTCAATATCACAAAAGAAGTGATCCAACTTGGCATACCATCTGCTAAGTGCCTTGTTACCAAATATCAGCTGGGGAAAAAATTGCAACGGTTTTATGTATAAATAGAAGATGTCAGTTTGGAAGTTTGTCAAACCAGCAGCTTTTAGAGGAACTATTTGTAAAAGAAAGATGTCAGCTTCCAGTTTTATTTTTGTTCTTCTGTTGAAGATGTGTCTTAGAATTGACGTTAGTGATTTTTTTATTCTTTGTAATTAGAGAGCAATCAGATTCTTTTTATGGTAGTGTGTTTTTTCCTCCTTAGTAGAAGTTTTGTTGTAATTGACCTATTTTTCTTGTATAATTTTCACAGCTGAAAAGAGATAATCCTATATAAAATAGGTTTTAATTGACTTATTTTGATATGGTTTACAGAGATGAACAGAGATAGTCCTATATAAAATAAAACCCTACTATTAGTATTCTTCCTCTTTCTAGTGTTCATTTACTCATATAAATCCCACTGGCAATAAGGCAATTACACCACAGATGGTAGAGTTCAAACAAATTAGATTCTACTGTCTCTTCACAAATAGCTTCAATACACAAACTTCTCCAAAGCACGTATGTGCCGAGCCCTCGTCTTGCCACTCAATTGCTTGCATAACATCACCAAAATGCTCTCTTTTATCTGCATTTCATCTTATCACCAGTGCCTCTTCCCCGGCTCCTTCCCTTGCCTCAGCTGACCCCTCACAGCCATATACCCTTCCCCAGTTATTGCCCTCAAAATGCAAGTGAAGGACAAACATCACGCACTCACCGACTCACAGACTACTTTTACCATATTTTGCATCCTTTTTTCTGATTGCTCTTTCACTCTGCCACCCCTCCTCCACGCGTGTATATGCATGTGCCTTCTATATCCTTCAGAACACAGACCATGTCTCCTTGCATGTCCATGTAATGCATTTTACAAGGAGGCTTCAATCCTGGTTACGCCGAGGGTTCTACTGCTCTGTATTACAAATAACGAATACCTTCATTAATACAGCAAAATCTGTTCCCCTGCAGGTTTTGCATAGACAGATTTATTCATATCTCAGCAACTCGTATCAGCCTGGCTGCTGCTCTAAATAAAAGGACTCTTGCCTTGGCGTGAAGGAGCGCCAAGGCAGCTTCTCTAAATGTGGAATAGATAAAGCTTGAGGAGCTGGAGAGCCACCACATCATCAAATCAAATTCTGGAGCACTGCAAAGCCGGAAAGGTCCTGACATGGTGTTCCTCTGGTGAAATTGCCTCAAAACACATTGACACAACAAAAGTAGCCGAATCACTATTGCTAATTGTCTATGCCTCTGGTTTGGGTAACCTGAAGTTCTGGATCACTTCCATCCAATTTCAGCCACAGCAGACGCCTAGTCCTCTGTGGGATGGGAGTGGTCCAAGGTGAATGCGTCTTTGGACAGTCTGCCTGTAGTGTGTGTTATTTAAATTCATAGGACAGGCATCCTCAGAGTAAAAGGGGCACCTCTAGCTATATTTACGGAACTCAAAGGAAGAAAGACCTGCACATTTCAGCTGAATCAGGGAAGAGGTGGACAGAGGACAGAAAAAATATTGAAGAGCTTTCACTTCAGCTCAGGCATCACAGAGTGAAATCATGAAAGTCTGAAACCAGTATTTTATTATAGTCTTGATCAAATCTTAAATCTTCAGCATATCCTTACATATAGGTTTTAACTCAGCGGCTATATCAACTCTTCCCCACAACTACCAGATTTCCCATTTAGCAGCAACATCAAATATTCATCACATCACAACCCAAGAGAATTTTTAATTGACTACACTTTACAAACTGTTTTCTACTTTTCAGGTCATTGCATTGGTGCTTCCTGCATCTTGTGTGCGCACTTTTTTCTCATTAATTAAAATTCGCATTTAAGTCTTCGCTCTTTAAAAGGGGGGAGTTTCTTTTATTGATAAGAAACAGCTTTCAGGGGCCACTTCTAGAAACTTCTTGCTACTAAAGGTATTAACTTACATATTTTAAACATA
Source organism: Stercorarius parasiticus (assembly GCA_013396915.1). Classification (NCBI taxonomy): domain Eukaryota; kingdom Metazoa; phylum Chordata; class Aves; order Charadriiformes; family Stercorariidae; genus Stercorarius; species Stercorarius parasiticus. Next base: position 148,952 of record VWZL01002272.1, on the reverse strand, counting down.
AAAATGTTTACGGCTAGCAGCTTCTATAATTGAGCCTACTTTCATTTACGCAGAAATCTTGGCACAGAAACCCAGAGAAGGCAAATATCTGCCTCCAAGGTTTGGATATGGAAACTAAGATCTGTCCACAGCCTGACTGTGAGGTTTTTCGCTTAAAGAAGTTGTAGTATCTACTGGCCCCGATCTGGAAGGTATTTGCAGTGCTCTAGCTGCTGTATACAACCAGGTAAAAAGGCAATCCTGAAAGACTAAGTCTTACAAAAAGGTAATTTGGGATGCAATTATAACACGCCCAGGCAGGGAACATAGAGAAGAACTAATAAAACTTGTCTGCTCTGGGAGCTGAAGAACTTTAGTTAAGGTAAAAGAAAGTTTAAAAAAATTTTAAAAAATCAGTTAAGGTTTTACAGGGAAAAAATATGTTGTGAAAGAGATGGAAATAAATAAAAAATGAAAACAGGCAGAAGCAGGAAAAAAAGTCTGAAGTGGATAATTTATTTACAAAAGCAGATTTTAAAATGAAGCTACTGAATAGACCAAGTGCCACATTTCTCATGTGCCCTGGACATAGCTTTGCTACTGGTTTTGTTCTGTTTGAAGCGAATTTGTCTCGTGTGTGTGTGTGTGTGTTTTTTTTCTTTTCTTTGTTTCTTTGTTTGTTTGTTTGTTTTAAGTTTACTTCTTGGCTACTGGTTAGATATACCTGCAATTACTTCTAGTTGCTTTTTACACATTTAGCTTTGGAGCAGCAAAGCCCCATAGCAGCTAACGGTGAATATACTCCTTTGAGATGTACAGCCAAGCGTATTAAAGGTGGGAAGAAGACAGGCCCAAATGTCTAATATAAAATATTCTGGGTAAGCTTTTATCTGACTTAACTGAGCCATTAAATTTGAAGGTGGAGGGAAAAATCAAGTGTTGTTGGGAAAAGCATGGCAGATCAAGGAGAGGAACAGCTGAATTCCAGGTGAAATGCAGCACCCAGGAAGTTCTTGGGCAGGAATTCAGTTCCTGGGCAAATCGTAGAGTAAGCCTTCTTCAAACACATCTTTGAGCGCACAATGGAGGAGAAGGTGATCAGGAACCATCAGCACAGATTTACCAAAGGTAAATCATGCCTGAAAACCTGAGCGTCCTCTGTGATAAAATGACTGGATTTGTGGAGAAAGGAGAAACAGTGAGTGGCATTTGCCCTAAGCTTGCAAGGCTTTCAACACTGCAGCCCACAGTATTCTTGTGTTGAGACATTACAGTCTGGATGGGTGGACAACCAGGTAAAATATTTTGGGGTCAGAGAGCAGTGGTCATTGAGTAGTTGTCCAGCTCTAGGCCAGTGAGAAGTGGGGCACCACAGGAGTCTGGCTGGGGACCTGGGCATTGAACCCCTTTATCAGTGACCTGGAGGAGGCCCTGTCTGTCCTCCTGACAGGTTTTATCTTACAAAGGAGGAATTGATGTAAGATGGGGTCATGGTATCAGGAGGAACTCTAGGCTTACAGAAGAATTCTGGGATCTTGGCAGGGAGCAGGGGAAATTCGTCTGGTAGCTCTGGAGTTTTCCTTCTTTTGAAAACTAATGACAGCAGGAAATACTAGAGGCAAAGCAACGAATTGTAGAGCATGGCAAAGCATTATTTCTATGAAATACTGGATCTTGTGCTCCAAAAGAGAGAAGGGCAGCTAAAAAGGACTGAATCTCAGAGGCAGGAAGGGCTGATGGTTGGCTGACAATTGACTGGAGCAGACAGGTAGGCAGCATCCATTTAAAACAAAACATTTTGAACAGTCAGACCCCATTCTGGAGTGAATTAAATAAAAGTATCGAAGATCATTAAGGAAATATTTCCTCAGGATCTGTACCAGTATCAGAATTCTGGGTCTGAGTAGGAACACCACATTTGGTAGGAGCTGATGCAGATTCATTTTCCCTCATGTTGCAGTAGACCAGTGGCACGAACAAATCACCATTCCAGACAAAAGGTGCCCAACAGCAAGAAACCAGTAACTCAACAGTGAGCCTCCCTCAAACCATATGACTAGAAAATATGGAATACTCTTACCATAGTCTGCAAACTGCCTATCAGCTGGGATGTATAAGTCTAGGAAGACAATGCAAATGAAATTCAGGAGAAAATCACTTTGAAGAGGTTTTCTGGTAGCCAAAATGGATTGAAAGCAAATTCTGAAAAATTCTGACCAATACTGGTTTTAGAGCACAGCAAAGGGAACAGTTGGATTTATTACTGCAAGTGAGTTAGATGGAAATAGAAACAGAAATAGAAGAACTAGTAGTGCAAGCTCTCTATCTGTCTATTTGACACATACAAAGGAAAGGGGTAATACTCAGTTTGCGTTGTTTCCTTGCAGAAAAATGGAAAAAAAAATATTTTTGGGTAAAAAGAATGGTTTGCAAGGCTAAAGACATATCCAAATATATTAGAAAGAAAAGAAACACTAACCAACCTAGGGAAGAAGTAAAATACTCAATGATGCAGAGAAGCCAGATGTGTTCAAAAACTTATTCTATTCTGTATTTTGAAAGAACCAGTGTGATCTACACTTATCACTTTAGCATGATAAAATATTTTCCAGTCCATAAGTAACTCAGCAGGATATTACACCATAAACATAAGAAAGAAAATTTTTCAGCAAACACAAATAGCTTGCACCAGAAGTAAAAAAAAAAGTTGTCTTAGGGCATTTTGGGCAGCTGCAGTTTATTTTCAGTATACCTGGTACTGGCACAGTCTGGAAGCATGGAGAAACGTTAACATCCTAATATTCAGAAAGTGAACAGGGATAACCAGAGTAACAAAAAACCTTCTATAACCCCCAATAAATTAATGGAAAACCTGACTGAGCATTCATTTATCTTAGAGAGAACTAAGGAACAGGGATATAAGTACTGCCTCTCAACAGCGTCTCTTGAAAAATAAATCATGTCACATAAGCCTGATTACATCCTTCAGGACACTACAAGTTCAGCTGATAAAAGAGTCAGTAGAGATATAACGTGCTTAGATTTCTGCAAGGCATTTGACTTAGCACAGAACAATCTGATGAAATTATTAGAACTATACAATATTAATAAATTCTAGTTTAAATAGATTAGACAACAACCCAATCTCAAAAAGTAGCTGTTAATGTTAAATCATTAAATGAAGAGATTAGTTCTCTTTTTTTTTTATGAGATTGGTATGACACATTCATTGAGCGACTATAAATATGCTGCTGATAAATTCAATAAGAAAAAGCAAATTTTTAATTCATCATTGCAGAGCAGGCAAAAAGAGGGATCTTGATTTCTATTTTTTTTTAAGTTTGACTGTCACAAGTTACCTCCAAGAGCAAAGGCTGCAGAGCAGATGTACAGACGATGGCCTGAGAAGCCTCAGATATACAGACTAGAGCCTCAGAAGCATTTAGGTATTCTGGATGGATGAACATGGAGCAAAAAGAAAGGCTAGGAAGGAAAAGTTAATTGTTTATATGTCATTGGTAAAACGAAGACCAGAATGCTATGGTATAGTTTTGATTTCCACATTTTATAACAAATAGTGAAAGCCGGATGATCGGGTTGATGGGAGTCAGTGTGCTGTGACTACATGCTTCCAAAGAAAGAGAAAGCTAGCTGATATGATGCCAGATGAAAAGCAGGTAGGAAATCAGGTGTGAACATCTAGTAATGACCGTTCAGCCAGGGACTGTACTCTTAGCTGATCATGGATTCCCAGACTCCCATTCTCCAGATGAAGAAGGGATGTCTTTCTTCAACTTTCTGTATGGCAAAAATTAATGCTAAGATTTGGAGCTCAACGCAGGCAAAACTGTAGTAGTCAATGGTCCATTGGAGACATTAAGCCAGATAAAGAAAAGATCCTCTCCATTTTTCAGGTCTAAATCTGTTGCATGAATGCCATGGGAAGTTTGCTAATCCTTCCGTTGGCAGATTTTAAAAAGATACATCTTAAAAATTACATGAGAGGGGCAGAAGAAAACATACCTTAATCTATTTATGTTCTGAACTGGCCAGACCAGAGCCAGTAACGCTCCAAAACTGGAAAATCTTCATACCTCTTCAGCATTATACCCTGGCTATGTCTCACATTTTCATATTCCCAGCAAAAAAGAATAGCAAAAATGGACTGAAACAAACATTGATCAAGAGAAAGTTGAGATTTTTTTCCTCCACTCATTTTAGCTGTGTTTTGGCACAAAGCAAGAAGGCAGGAAAGCTGTTGGTACCCTCTTATCTTAACATTTCCATCCCAGCCGAAGGCAGCCTGCAATGAAATCACATTTGCAAGTGTGCCATAATGTTACAGCAAATGCTGCCATTCAGCTGGGATATTCCATCGCCCTCCAGCCAACAGTCAGGAAATGCCCTGTAGGATAATTGACAGGCTACTGTGAATTACACAGTTATAAATAGCACACCACGGGTGCCTGGTGAAAGGATGATAAAACACAAGAGAAAGTTGAGTTTTTATGAAGTCATTTGCACCACAGAGAAGTATTTATTGCTGTACTTGCAGTTTTTCTATTTTTTCTTCCCCAGTACATATAGAACAGGGAGCAGACGGCAATAAAGAACTGTGAAATACGATTTTTAAGAAGTTTGCTCTCTCTTTCATTTCTGTATTCTTTCTGTTCCTGCTCTTTTGCTAAAGTTCCTGTAGTACCATTCATATCAGATCAGTCTTGTTCCTATCTTTTCCTCCAAACTGCCTTCCCATCAATAAACCTCCCTTTATTCTTCAGATCATCACAAAAGACGGGGGAGGATGGGCATGTGTGTATTCTCATAACTTGCCGATGGTTACTGCTTTAAGGAGCATAGATATACAGCACTGAAAATTTTCCTTTAGTACGGAAATAAATCCTTCATTTTCTGTTCTCAAGATTGAAGAGACAACTTGAAGGATCATATGGTTGATTAGAGAAGAAATACCTCCCTCTGAAAGATGCAGAAAAGATTAACGAAAATTTAAAGATGAAACACAACCTTCAGGAAGGTTAAGGACAAATAGCAGCAGATGTACCTGTTGTTTCTGCATGGACAGTGTACCCTTATCCACATACACAGTATTTCAGTACTGCATAAAACATAGATAACTACTCATGTAACTGTTAGCCCAAATATATCTGTATTTTTGTATTGCCTTATACTCGACAGAAGCACACAAATGCAGTTGAAGGGATCTGAAGATCTGCACAATTGAAACTTCCATCCAAAATACTAGTTTCCATCTTTGCTACATTAATGTCGATCAAATAAATGGCTTGGAGTTCTGATTATGCATAGCAACTTTTTCAATCCATCAATAAATATTTGCCATTAAAAATCTCTCATTCTTTACTAAAGACAGAGGCAGAGAAAAAATAAGAAAGATGCTTGAAATGTAAAACATTAAGTACGGTTCTTAAACCAACCCAGCTTCTCCCTTCTAACTAACATGACATTACCCAAACTGCCCTGTGGGGAAAAATCAGGAAAAAGTTAGTTAAGACAGGCTGGAGCCTTTCTGTTTGCTTGAGGTCAAGAGTCATCCTAGTGTCCTGAAAGCAGAACATGAAATAGTCACAGAGAAGAAGAAAGAAGTAAAGAGAGGATGCAATATTTTGTCCACAATCCACTCCACTGCAGAGGACAGCCACACCACACCATCTTCAATGGTCTAAGAGCAATCTCATATTTTAGTGATTATTTCAGCACAACATTGACCAACAGGCTAGGTCTGATTCCCTTTGAGAAGTACCAGATTTATACCTGATGCTGTAAACCTCTGCACACTGTTTGCTTTTGGGTCATGAGTTCCCACAAAACACAGTCAGTAACTGGCAAGAAAAGAAGGTAAGAAATGAAGGCAAGGGAAGGAAAGGGAAAATAGGAAGAAACAAGAACATGAGTCTCACATTGCAAATGAGGATCATGGCCTATCTCAGGCTTGGGAGATCTGATACAAACCAGGTCATTCTCCCTCATTTGGTCTAGTGAGAATGCCTCCCAGAACAATACAAGGCTGACGGTACCATAGACCATCCTGGTGTCTCAGGAAGTGAAGATAAAGAGACTTTCCATTTGAGTTTCATTCACCTGATCTCAATGTCACATTAAGTCCTCTAGGAAAACAGATGGATGTTCTCATTCTTTTCTTTACTAGTCCCAGCTGATCAATTTTTGTTCATTCACTTCTCATCTCTTCCTCACCAGGCATGATCTCAACCGCACCTGGAGTACTGTGTCCAGTTCTGGGCTCCCCGGCTCAAGAAGGACAGGGAACTGCTGGACAGGGGACAGCAAAGGGCTACGAAGGTGATTAGGGGACTGGAACACCTCTCTTACAAAGAAAGGATGAGGGATTTGGGTCTTTTCAGTCTGGAAAAAAGAATACTGAAGGGGGACCTTATCAACACTTATAAATACTTAAAGGGCGGGTGTCAGGAGGATGGAGCCAGGCTCTTTTCAGTGCTGCCCAGCGACAGGACAAGAGGTAATGGGCACAAACTTGAGCATGGGAAGTTCCACCTAAACATGAGGAGGAACTTCTTTCCTTTGAGGGTGGCAGAGCACTGGCACAGGCTGCCCAGAGAGGTGGTGGAGTCTTCATCTCTGGAGACATTCCAAACCCGCCTGGACGTGTTCCTGTGCCACCTGCTCTGGGTCACCCAGCTCTGGCAGGGGGGTTGGACTAGATGATCTCCGGAGGTCCCTTACAACCCTACGATTCTGTTATTCTGTGATTCTATGATTGTTCTTGGGTGGTATCAGCAGGCTTTTTTGGGTGTGTTAACTGTCCCCATGCTCATGGCTAGCCAATGGCAGATCTGCCAATTTAGTACCTTCTGCAATGAGCAGAGGAATAAATTACTGTGACTCAGCTGATGCAATGGAATTTGTTACACTACTGTAGTTCAACTGTTTATCTGAGTCAATGGTGTCTCTTCCAAATCACAATTTGTAAGAAGTAAAAGCTGCAATTTACCTATTCTCCACTTATTCTTTAGCTTATCCATTTACTTGAAGGTTGATTTCGTGTCAGGGCAAGGACTCTCTCACTTGTACAGAATCTATCGCAAATGCATTTCTGATCTCAGTCACAGATTTAATTAGTTGGATGTCTGCTTATCCAGATGCTTCCATGATCTTTGTCATTCTAAAAAGTGTGAGCACGCAAAGGGAATGAAAAAAGATCTGCTTACTCAGATTGTATGAATGAAATTTGTGATATGAAATTATAATGTGATTCACATTTTCATTATTATCAGTCATGACCAATCAGATTTTCTGCCAGAAACTGATCAGTTTTCAGAGTATTTTTGACATTCATTCTGAATACTCGCTCCAAGAAGTCTGGACCAGAGATAAAGGTTTTCATCATGCTAAGTACCAGTCAAATGCTCTCTCTGTTCCTCCAACTCTTCCTCAAAATTTTACCTCTGCTATTTAACTTCTTCTTCCTCTTTAGTCCACTGAGCATCACAGACTCTCATTTAGACTCAGATTCAAGAAAGCAAACCAATCATAGAATAGAATCATAATATCATAGAATGGTTTAGGTCGGAAGGCACCTTAAAGATCATCCAGTTCCAACCCCCCTGCTATGGGCAGGGACACCTCCCACTAGACCAGGTTGCTCAAAGCCCCATCCAGCCTGGCCTTGAACACCTCCAGGGATGGGGCATCCACAACCTCCCTGGGCAACCTGTTCCAGTGCTTTGACTCCATCACAATTCTGAACAGGATTCAAGGTACATTTAAGGCTGTGATTAAGCTAAATCCTCCTTTCCTGAACTGGTCCTCTACAAAGCTCTTAAGTTTTTACAAAAAAAGATAAAACTGCAGCAATTGGTAGCTGATTTTGAATTAGTGAATGAATGAAGACTCCTTTCCTCTTCACAGGCCACACAGGCTTTTCTATATACTGAAAAACAGTAAATCCCAGAGATAACACTAGAGGCATACAAAGGAATAAAAAAGAGAGAGATGAATAAAGCAGAATTTAAAGGTAGTTGCACCACATGCAAACAACCAAATCCATAAGTGAAGCTCTGAAGAAAGGAGAAACTCTCTAAAACAGTCTCAAAAGTAGAAAGGAGGTCAAGCTCCAACTATTTTTACATAGTGTCAGTTTGCAGCTCATCAGCAGGACAGTGCAGGGGAGGATTACGCAACTCCTTCAGGATGGTTATCCTGTGAGAAATGCAATTAGGAGGGCTCTGCTCACAAAGCATGTCAGTCTGGAAGGGTTTCCTCAAAGGGAGGTATCTACTACCCATCCTAAAAGTGGGTCAGGGTCAAGACATAAAAAGAAATGGAAAAAGAAGGAGGCATAGTAACAGAGTGAAGGGGTGTATGGACCAGGCCTTTTACCCCTCCCTTGTACCCATGAGGATGCCAAGGGCAGAGAGAGAAAAGGCATCTCCCCTCTCACCATAGAGTCCCGAGGAAGGGCAAATAGGCTCGAGACAGTGGTTGTGTCATCACATTGCTGACAGCAGTTGCATCAAAAGTAGCAAGAATTCATAGTAGCAGATGGAAGGAGGCCAAAGATATGTGAGGAAAATAGTGTTCCCCCTTTAAGGAAGTTTTCCATGCCCTGTAGATCTCCCTGTCCTATAGCTTGTTGGAACACAGCTAAGGCTGTGTTGTCATTCCCATGGTAATTGTTTCAGTCACAAAGTGTTCTCTGTGCCTGGTAAGGCAGTAAATAACTACACTGAAACTAGGCAGAAGGCTGGGCTTGCAGAACCAGAAGCAAAACGGCTTCATGTGCACATGCTTCCTGCAGCCCTCTCGTACCAGAGCACCTTGCAAAATGCTCAGGTTGTTCTTCTCAAGAGAGTCCAAGGGCTAATGTCAGAGGAGGTGCAGATCCTGTGGTGTATCTGTCCCCCCGGATTGCTAGACTGGGATCATGAGGCACCCAAACCAACTGCAGGTGTGTGAGGGTTTTTTTAATTTTTCAGTTACTGAACACAGAATTAAAAGAAAATAAGTTTTTTTCACTCCTATTATTCAAATGTGGGTATATTTTCAAGCTGAAAGGGTTAAGGCCATTATTCTGTTCTGTGGGCCATTGCCAGAAATAAAAGATGTAATCTAATCAAGTGATTTAGTCTTGTAAACAGACCACGGCATGTTAACGATAGCTGCCCCTATCCATTGATGAAGATGCTCAGCATATAGACTTAATGAGCATGAACAGCAGCTCTGTTGACACAATAAATGGTCCTGCCACCAATCCGTGAACTGTGCAGGATTTCAGCAACATGCTGCAGCAACAGAATTCTATGAGCCCATCGTGGTTTACTGGCTTGATAATAAAAGGCATCCCCTTTCAAAGACAGAAATCAGAAGGCATCTGATCATCTATGCGCTGACTTGCATATACCGCAGTAATGATCCTTTTCCAACCATGTTTTGGTGACCAGGCAGCTCCTCAAAGAATGGGAACAGAGGTATGGCCATTGTCATAGTAGCACATTGTTTGTCACAGAGAAGTGACTTCAGTACTTATTTTCATCAGTGAAACCAAGCAGGCTGACCAGGCTCTTTTCCTCTTCACTACCCAGTATGCATAAACACAATCTTGTCTTATACATTCTGCAGCCGGCTACTCAAGTAATTCAGAGACAGATGCTGCATGGAAAACAGACAACACAATCAGCCTTCCCCTCTAGGAGCATCTAGGAGCAGTTGGGGTTGTTCAGTCTGGAGAAAAGAAGGCTCCGAGGAGACCTTAGAGTGGCCTGCCAGTATCTTAAGGAGGCCTACAAGAAAGCTGGGGAGGGACTTTTTAGGATGTCGGGTAGTGCTAGGACCAGAGGAAATGGATTAAAACTAGAGATGGGTCAATTCAGACTGGACGTTAGGAAGAAGTTCTTCACCATGAGGGTGGTGAGACACTGGAACAGGTTGCCCAGAGAGGTGGTGGAAGCCCCATCCCTGGAAGTTTTGAAGGCCAGGCTGGATGGGGCTCTGAGCAACCTGATCTAGTGGGAGATGTCCCTGCCCATGGCAGGGGGGTTGGAACTAGATGGCCTTTAGAGGTCCCTTCCAACCCTAACAATTCTATGATTCTATGATTCTATGATCCCATCTTCTCTCCATTGGGAAGGAGTGAGCTGTTTAGCACTACAGTTTCCCATCTGAGTACCAGCCCAGAGGACAAAACTAATCACAATGGCTTCTATTTATATTGACATGACCCTGGTTAGGTCCATTCTCAGATCACCTGCTACAAACAAACCTATCCTTGTCACAGTCATTAGGGTGTTGTAGTTCAAGACACTGATTCAGGCACCTGCTATCCAGAGTTACCAGACCCTTTCTGACTCTGCTGTCAGTGGAGAGAAGAAATCACAAGTCTCCTACTGACACCCGCTATGAGCAGGTTGAGTATGTCCCAAACGGCAGCATCACAAACAAGTGCTTTAACACACAGGGGCCCCAGACCAAAATCTGTAGGAAGATAATAGCCAAAACTTCCTGGGGGGCTGCAAGGCTCTGAAGTTGGGAAATTCTGGTGAGTTTTGTACAGCTAAGAAATGATCAGATATTTTTTAGAAGCAGAACAGGGAAGGCCCTGAGGAATTTGCTTACTCAAAATAGGAAAGAAACACCCACATCCACAGTCTGTTCTAGATCCAAAGCAATGCACTAATGAAGATCCTGAAATTCAGAGTCCCCCTCAGAATTTAATTTTAGCAGCTTAGCTGCTGTCTTATCTTTAAAAAAAAGACTCTAAGAAAAGAAAATCAAACACCACCCACTCCCTTTACTACATGTATGTCAGATCTCCCACTCATCTCCCTCCCCCTTGGCTCCAAGCTTTCTATTTCCTGATTATAGTCAAAGGCGAGGGATTTTCCCATTATCACCTGCATATCGCATCTGAAAGATGTGAAATGTCTGGAAAGAAGCAGCAGCACAAAGCCTTAAGCCTTAAGCTAGATACAGGACCTAAACAGAACACGTTCAGCCCATCTCTGTGCGGGGGACAGAATGTGGCATGTAGTTCACTGAACTCATTCAGATCTTTTGCATGTATATTTGCATTTCTTTGTCAACTAGTATTACTTAAGTATGTGCTCAATTTCTGTAGAGAATTAAGGGAGGGATGAAGGAAGACTTTGAAAGGGTCCAAAAGAAGATCTTTATCCAGTCAAGGCAGGTGCTTGAGTCTGACAGATCCACTGAGTAGGTGGTCTGGATTATTCATTGCTCGTCTGAATACAGATGCCATCATAGATGCTCAACTTCATCGTCACCTAAAACAAGTCCTCTGCACCTATAGAAAAACCCAAGCCAATTTGTTCCTAACAAAACATGACATTGCATGTACAGGTTTCTCCCTGGTGGAGGATGAATGAGTGAACAAACTTCGTGAGGCAGACATTCAAGGCCAGGCTTGATGAGGCTCTGAGCAATCTGATCTAGTTAAAGATGTCCCTGCTTACTGCAGGGGGGTTGGACTACATGGCCTTTAAAGGTCTCTTCCAACCCAACACATTCTACAATTCTATGTTGGTCTCAGCGCTCTGTCAGAAATCACTCAGACATTGCCAGTGCTGAGGGTTGTGTAAGGACGGAACAGCCGCTCTAGAAGAGCTTTAGTCTTGGAACAAAATATGTTGCACCAGAATCCAGTCTCCTCTTGTTGCATTCACCTCATCCGTGAAGTAATTTAGTCTTTCCGTTCCTCCCAGCTGTAGGGGATTCTCTCTGCCTATTGATACAGAGGGGTTTGAGTGCGGCACCTGACTGAGCCCTTTCAAATGAATCCTTTCAGTCTGTATGGTATGGGCTGGGGGAGGAGGAGAAAGGCAGAAGATAAATCTGTCTATGGATGGGTGTACAGAAAGATGCAGATGTAAGAGACATATCTATTAGGTATTGAAAAATTCTGTAAGTATTCTGGGCTCCTTTCCTCCTAGCATGAAAAATTACATATTAATATTGAAATACTATATACCTTAAACCACAGACCCCACAAACACATTTATTTGGCTGTAGCTTTAAATTTTAAATATTAAAGCGGAAGACTTGAGACCTGTTTTTCAGCTGCCTCTATTTTAGTTGGGAAAGTGTCAATCTCTTTTTTCCTTCTTTGACTACAACTTTCTCTTCATAGTTGGAAAAATAAGGCCATAGGAACATAAACATAGCAACCTTTGGTAAGACCAGAGTGCATCTAGAACAATCCTGTGTTTCTCCTAATGCTCAACAGCAGATGCTTAGTGAACACGTAAACTAATAGAGGTAGAGCAGTTGATCCTGCACTCTCAGCTTCCAGCTGCCTGATTTTTTAGGACTTTCTGATTTGGAAAGAGTACTCCTATTACCATATTTCAGTGGCCCTCTCTCCTTGCTAGATTTTTCTCCTATAAACACACTCAACCATTTTTAACATGTGTAAACTCATTTTTTGGCATCCCAATTGTTGTGCAACAATAAGACCCATGGTTTTATAAAGCATCAGGTGAAAAAGTGCTCACTGTTACTTTATTAGGTTTTCCTTCATTTTCTGAAACAAAAAAAATTAAATATTTTTTTCAACTCGGCTTCTTCACAGCAGTCATGATTGCACACTCTTCTATCACATTTTCTTCTGTTTCTTCTTCAAGCTGACGCATCTTCACTCTTTTTCATTCTTCTTGCATAACATTTTTTGGTGTTTCTAGGCATCCTCATTTCCCCATCTTTATACTCTTTGAAGGTCTAAACAGCTCTTTTTCAGGATGGGCTCATTGATATTCAGGATGTGGGCAAGCCATAGATTTATACAGTGGCATAATGATATGTTCTGATTCTTTCCTCATTCCTTTTCTAATGTGTCCTAACATTTTATTTGCTTTTTTGACTGTTGCCAAGTATTAGGATGAGGTTTCCACAGAACTGTAAATATCCAACTGCAAAGTTGTGGTAAAGTATTTTTGCATGCACAGTCCTTGATCTAGTTTTGTTAAATTTTAACTCGGTTGATATCAGTAGAGTTTCAGAGATACAGTGACGTAACAGACAGCCCTCTGCATTAATGCTACAAATACTTCTGGGATTAAGAGTTTCATGTGAACATGCTGCATTTAAACTAGATGAAGGCAATTGGGAAAAAAAGAAATTTGATCCCAACTCTGTAATCTGGTCCTGAAAGTTTCGATGTATACAAGATAATTCTTGTTACTGCGGGCTTCAATACTACCTTGCCCAAACATCTCACTGATGAATGAATGACTTTTATCACGAAAATGTGAAGAGCTGAAAGAGGATATAGCCCTGCCATAGTAAGCACATATGAACAGATAGTCCTTGCTGCAAGGAACTTCTGATCCAAATAATATAGAAAGAAATGGAAATATGAGAACAGGAACAAATACCAGAACAAACAAGTCAACGCCATGATGTTCTGTCAGGAGAAATGCCCGGGATTTTACAGGGAGAACAGAACCTGAGCGGGGAGATGACGATGGAGAGAGAAGCTGCAATACAGGAATACAAAGAGAGTCTGAAAGATTGGGGTAAAGGGAGACCAAAGTGAAAAGCCTGTGTGAGAAAGAGACCTGGATTTCACAGCTGGAGGAGATGAGAGTGCTGGGAGCTGTGAGCAAGGTATCACAGTAGTCTGCACTGCCATGGAGCCAAGAAAGGGCTGCTGTAATTATTAACCCTTAAAACAGTGGGGCCACTGAATATCAGAGGGGCAAAGAATATGCGTCCTGCATCCCATGGGATTCTGTTTAACCCCAAAATGTAGATAAGCAGCATCTTATCTGATACTACAGACAACGTACTTGAGGAACAGAGAGAAGAAGTCACAGTGCTGAGGGGATACAGATTTATTATTGCTCCCCCTGGTTTCTTCATCCCTGGCTGAGATGCAAAGCATGTTCTCTGTTCCTGATCCTGCCTTCCCAGAGAGTGGGAGGGAAAGGATTACTCTGCATCACTGAGCAACAACAGTTGTTCCTGCAGCAGGAGGAAACCATGGTTCAAACCTTCCCAGTCGATTTCAGCTTTTCTGGTAGTCCAATTCTGCCATTTTTTCCCCCACAACAGGGTTAGGGAAGGCTTTTTAAGGAGAGCAGTCCATCAGAGCTGCCTTCCCTATAACAGATGAGGAGATTTTGAGGATGGGAAGAATGTCTACACTCAATTTTCTCAACTCCCGCATGTCGCAGTGCCGCCTGGTATAGGTATGGCAGCTCCAGGGAAAAAAACAGGTCCATTGGCAGTGCAGACTTCGTAAAGTTCTCAGAAGGAAGAGACTGCTGCTAGAGCTGGGCACAGCTTTCCAAGCATTGCCCAAAGTGCTGGTCTTTACTGCTCTGGGATGCCTTTGGCAGCTCACGAATGGAGAAAAAGTTTCTCAGAATTTGATCCCACTTTATGCAGGACTACAGAAAAAGCTCTCTCTCACCTGCTTTCTGGCACAGTTCTCCTGCTTCCTTGACTATCCATCAGATCAGCCATTTAGGAAATTTCTTGTCATGCTGACCAGCTGCACTTGGTGTCACAGCTCATTTGATAAAGAAGAAACTGTGTTTTTGCAACTTAGCCAAAGACAGAAGAGGGTCTGTCTAATAAAGTCAGGCAAACCAGAAGCTAGTGAGATGGTGCACTCCCCACCTTCACCATCACTCCAGCCTCTTCCACTTGCTGTTACCAAAAAAGACCTGGAACATCTCTGTTATGTGGGAAGAGTGAACCAATGATTCACAGACTGGGGGAAACAGTTCAACTTGCTTTTACCTTTCTCTTTTCAGAAGCTTCCACTTGTGATAAAGTAGAAAGGCTCACGATCCTGGAGAAATAGTGAGTCAGTTTTAAGCTTTCTTCCCCCTATCCTGTTCTGCAAGCTTAGGAATCTGTATGTAGGTTGGTAGCTATATACGTATATTGGTTGCTTGGTAAAGTACAGAGCATAGGCACACCACAAGGCTATGTTAAATTCAGTTCACAACCTGCTTATTTCCTTTTCTGCCTTCATTAATTGATTTTTCCTTCTTCTAAACATAGCCCCCTGACCTTGTGAGAATAAATTTTTATTTCTCTCCCTCACCCAACACTCCACAACCTCTCCAGATTTATTTGCATCTTCTGTCTATTTTACTATAGGTAGCATTAAAGGGCAGGAGAGAGATAAACATACGACACGGATCGCACTATTTCACTATAGCCTTTTTTTCCCCATCATTATAGTTATTTGGAAACCAGTTTGAGTTTCGCAACCTATTTGTTGCCATAAGGCTTAGCTCTCCTCCAGCCCTTTCCTCCAAGGATCTGAAATTGCTCTACAAATGTCAATTAATTAAGCGGTCTTCATGCAGAAAGTTTCATAATACTCATTTTAAAATGAGAAAACTAGAGCAGTGGAAGTGGTGTTGTTTATTGCCAGCTAATGGTAAAATTAGTAATAGACCCCTGGAGCCTCCCAGGCCTTATGTTTTACTGAATTGCATTTGTCTCCATTATTTAGATTGGGATGTTTTTTACACCATACTTTTTAAAAGGAGTTCTCCCCTTCCTTCCCCAATACAATAGAAACATCTCCCTTTGCCTCATAACAAGTACCATGTAAGTAGAGTTCCCCTTATGAATAGAAAGGAACCTCTCTTATACCTAAAAGGACTCTTTAGCCTTTCTCCCCTCTTTTCCAAGGCCTTTCTGGTTACCAGACCAGGCATAACCAGAACCATGCGGTACTAAAAATCAGAGCAGGGAAATTAGTGCATAAAAATCCTGAGATTATGAACGAATTATCTTTTGCCAGTCTGAACAGGACACCTGTGGTGTCAGGTGGCTCATTCTATGCAGAGAAAATAAAACCTTATAAATAAAAATATTTGTGCAACGTACTTGAAATCACTGGGGAGGGAAATACAAACCTGGCTAATTCCTATCTTGATGAGTGACGTAACCACCCTGCTCTTGCACTTCCTTCCTCACTCTCTATGGTCACATCTAATTTGGCTGATTTGAGCAGGTATGAAGTGGAAGGGGGACCTGGACATGTTGTGTCTCCTATCTGGTCTAAGACTCCAGATTTCTTTTTTTTTAATGAGAAATTTGGACTTAAATATAAAGACGGTACATTTGATGCTACCTTAATGGGGAAGATGAGATGCAACCGTGTTTCTCACTCAGATCTAGGGATGCATAAGCACTTTTGTGTCCCCCTCTGTTTAGAGTGCTTTAATCTTTAATCTGCTTAATTTTACATTATCAAAACTATCTTAATAATGTAGCTTAATTTAATTCTCCTAGGAAAGGAGATGGAATAATTTAAGGAAGACAGAGCACGTGCCCCTTCCCCAGCTTTTTAACTATTTTGACCGACTCCCCTATCTGCTTACTGACTGTGGAGCACTGGTGGGACAAGCAGCCTGGGGATATAGGTGCTAACACCACATACAGCCACCTAAATCCTTTTATGTGTCTAGAATCAAATCCTCCAGCTAGCTATGCTATCAATCCACCCTCTAAATTGTACTTGAGAGGAAACAAGGGACATGGGGAAGGAGAGCAGAAGCCCAGGCTGAACTATATAGCCTACAGCATCTCGTGGTCTAGTTCTTTTGTTTCATTTCGTGTGCTGCAGTGCACAGCTTTTTAGGAAGTCTTGATACATAAAAAATAGATCTGATCTAAATTTATGCCACTCGCACTTAGTTTTTTTCTTCATGCGCAGCATCTTTAAAAGCACTGCCGCAGAAATGAGACTACTGGGACTAAGGCTGATGGCAGAACACAAAAGAACCTGTGCTCAAAACCACTCTCAAGTCAATACGGTTTCCAGCAAATTTCAGATGCTTGTGCTTAGAGCGATCTCCTCCTCTAGCTGCTAGGCAACGACTGATGTGCATCTCGTCCAATGCCTTACTGAGGGTGATCCCTCCTCAATTATACTTCCCACACCGGTGACAGAGCACTACCAAATATTCCCCGACTCCACTAACTTTGTACATCAGTGACTGACTTTGTGTCAACACGACCAACACAAAGAAACCCATTTTCACAGTAAAAGCTGCACAAGTGACGTCACCTCAACCAAATGTGTTTGAATACGAACCATCTCACACAAGAACAAATGGGGATGATTTACAACAGACCCTAAATTGGGAAGATTTCAGCAAAGGCAGCAGAATGCTTCCTCTGACTAGACCTTGGTTTGTTACTCAAATCACTTTGCTCCGTGCAGTTGTATGGTCTGATTCAACATTTCTGAAATCAGTTCCTCCGATGTGATCATTTTCCACACCACTGTTTGTTTAAATCAGTTCTCCAAAAAATGGATATATCTCTCCCTTTCCTGTCCCTTGCACATGGTTTAAATGAAATTAAGCCGTCCCTCGTACTGCTCCTGTTTTGTCCTTTGCCAGGGACAGTCTTTTTTCTTTTGCTACATGTTGTGCAGTATCTGCTGTGAGGGTTCAGCCACAAGTCCAGAGAGATGAGTTCCATGGCTCCAAAGGCATTCATTTTAATCTATTAAACACAGGCACTTCCACCCACAACAGTCACCCCAGGATTCCTTCATAGTCAACAGAGAGAAATAGCATATTTAAGAGAGAATTTATGTCATCAGCTTCAGCTGATGTCTAAAATAGCTCAAATGAAATGCAGACTAAAAGAACCCATCTTTCTTCATTGATTAGAAAGGAAGCCTGAGGGGTTAGCTCAAATATAAATGTGAACATTATAGGCAGCAAGATAGGTGAGATGAATTGCAAATTAACCTCCCAGTTAGATATGATGGGCAAGGGTAGAAAAAAGAGAAACAGGGAAATGAAGGCATTCACAAAAATGGACACAGATTGTCCTGCAAGGAGCAGGGAGTTGGACTTGATGATTCTTATGGGTCCCTTCCAACTTAAGATATTCTATGGTTCTATAAACATCATCAGATCAGAAGCAGACCTCTGGCCTGTCCCATTTCAACTCCAGTTCCCTCAACTCTTTCTCTGCAACTTCAAATTAATTCTTGTACAGCACAATTACAAAATTCAGTACATAAATTCATACCTACAGAGAAAAAATTTATATGTACTTAAATTATATTTTAAATCAAGCCTGGTTTTAGACCCAGTGAGTTTCTGTTCCTGGAGGCCAGTGGAACAAGTGTTTTGAGATCCGTTAATCAGGGAAGTACACAGGCAAATAAGCACATACTGACTTCAGTTCAGTGAGTAAGAGTTCTTCTTTCTCCGCTCAATTTTTCCATCTTTGCTACCCCTGAGGCCACTAATGTAATTGCTCCTTTCAAGTATTAATTCAAAAATGAAAATTTTACTAGCGACCTGTGTTATTGGTTGGGGTTAGCTGAGTAATTGTAAGAGTGAATGTCTGAGATGACATAGGATACGTTGACTCACTCCCATCCAAGAATATCAAGACTGATTGAGGCACTAAATAAATAATGACCTTGGCTTTTCCTCAGGTGATACTTAGCACCGAGTTCAATGAATATTGATGGTCATTAAGATAAATGTGCTTATATATTAATCCAATCTGTTGGCATTTTTATGAAAATACTCCATACAAATTTAGGTTGGGATTTTGTAATGAAGAGTGGGGAAGTTTTGACCAAAATACTGACTTATGCAGGTGAGGTTGGCATAATGGAACTAGAAAATTGTTGTTTCCAAGACCACTTGAGGGATTTAGGTTCACAGAATGAATTAAGACCAACCCTGTGCTCATCATCAGTAGCAAATAATACCCATGAGAAGAGATGGTGAAAAATTTCCATAGAATCATAGAATAGTTTGGGTGGGAAGGGACCTCTAAAGGTCATCTAGTCTAACCCCCCTGCAGGGACATCTTCAACTAGATCAGGCTGCTCAGAGCCCCATCCAACCTGACCTTGAATGTTTCCAGGGATGGGGCATCTACCACCTCTCTGGGTAACCTGTTCCAGTGTTTCACCACCCTCACTGTAAAAAATTTTATCCACAAGGGAAACGTCATCAGATCAGAAGTAGAAACACCTTTTCTTAGCTTCTTGTCCTGATCCAATTTCATACAGAAGCGAGGGTTGCACACTAGTAGCAAACTGCGTCCTAGAAGAGGATTTGATAGTCCTATAAAGCATTCTGAATGCTCCCAAGGTGCAGTGCAATTACCTGCTCCAGTTGCAGTATATTTTCAGCCACAGAGGGTGGGATTCATCTTCAGATGAAGATATGTAATCCTCTGTGTCTACATGGAGAAGTCCATATGTGAACTCAGCTTCCACCAGTCAATGGGTATCTGGTCAGTATAAACTGGTATAATCTAGTGAGTGCAGCTTAAAGGGTGATCCAGTTCATCTGAAAATTGACACCTAGGGTGTCCATTGAAGCAAGACTCAATGGCCTACAAGACTCAGTGGCCTAAGGAGAGGTCTCCAGCATAACTTTATGGTGGTCCCACCTGCAAGCCTGTAATCCTTTGTGGGTTGTGTGTCACACCTGCCATGTGTGACTTCCATAAGGATTGCTCCAAAGGCTAGAAGTAATAATGTAAAAAATGAAACATCACTTCGTGATCTGGACAACTGGGCCACAGCTGTACTGGTAAACTGAACAATGGTGGGGCACATTCGCTGGCCCTAAGGCCAACTGGTATGTTCTGTCCCCATCCATACAGCTAAACATCCAAAAACAACACCCAGCTGGGCTTTCTGAAATTGATCCTGACCTGTTCCAAGTCTCAGGAATTGTCTGGTAATTGTCTGAAATAATTCTGGTTTGCTCAGCCAAAACACTGGCAGGGGTTGCTCTGACAATTTCATGCTGCAGTTGAGCTGTGGAGTCTATGCCCATGCCCTAGCACTGTTCAAATCACTGGAATAGGTAAAATCTACTTGTTTAACTGATAGGCCTGGATATCTCATGTACCTGAATTAGATGTGTAGATTCCTGTGACTAGGTTTTTTTTCCAGCTCTTTTTAGTGAACTATAGGCATCATGTTGCCAGCCTTGCTCACAAAAACCAGTGTGGTATCTACTGATTAAAAGCATTAGAATAACATCTGGATCAGTCTTACACACATAGGCTCCAATTTCATCACAGTGACGGGAGGCATCTCCAGAGCTCCTAGGAAGACTTTTTCCCAAGGAGTGAGAAAAGGACAATATCCCACTAGATCACATACTGGATGTCACACCAGTGATGAGATGAATGTTGGGCTGCAATGCTAACCTTCAGTCTGCTCAGAGTACATCACAAACCTGTCTACCAGTGGCGAAATAGCAGCTGGAGATACTGGATCCAGAGAGGAAATACAGGCTATGGGACTCATGAGGAAGTAATTAATTATGTCCTTTTTTCCCCAAAAGGATCAAACTGGTCATGGGTTTTATATATATATATCTCTCTCTATATATATATCTCTCTTGTCTTTTAAGTGGCTTTTATATTTCTTAGCATATGAAGATGGCTACTCAAGCCCCAAACAAGTTCAGTGTTATTTGCATTTAAAAATTTGTTTATGTGTTATTTGTACTCAACCACTTGGTTTTATCTACTGCAGAAATTCTCCGTTTGGGTTTTCTTTTTTTTTTTTCCCCCCCCTCCAAGTGAATATTAACATTGCCTGTTGTGATAACTGCTCTTTCAGCTACCCTGTCACAGCTGACTAGGCACCTGTCTAACCAGTCACACATCCACAACGTATTCTCTCCCTCCAACCCCATTCACATACATGTGCAGAGATAATTTTTCAGGGGAGAGACTTTATGTGGGAATTCAAAATGAGACCATTATCTCATACTGCAGAATGACTGGTGAGCCTTCTAAGATGCTACAGTCCCAAAGGTAGTTTAATCACAACTTTGCTCTGTACCATGAAATGCAATTATTTTATAGCTAACCTATTTCAGAAATGGTTAAGTCTGAAGCAGAGACTGTGCTGGGGTAGCATCTGACACAGGAGGATTTAAAATTGATGTGCCTACAGGCACTACTACAGGTAGATGATTTGAGTGGAATGACTTTTGCATTCCTCCTTTTGTAAATGCTGTATGCTGTGATTAGTTCAGCTGCTATCAAAAAGAGCAAATCCATTCCCTGTTGTCCTCTCCACCAGGAGCCAATCATCTCCATAACATGGCCAGCAGGACAAGAGACCCCCAGCCAAGGGTCAGCTCTCATTGGTATCCCGCTCCAGATTTCTCTGGAGGAAATCTCCACCTGACCACTGACTCTGCTCTCATGGCCCCCACAGCCAAACCCCCAGAGAAGAGAGGATGCACCTGACATAAGACAAGTGCCTGCAGCTGATGAAATAAGAAAGGAGTGCAACAGAGATATGGTTTGGACTGGAGAGAGCAGTGGAGAGAGCAAAACTACTTCCTCTGGTGACCACCCCACTGCATTACCTACCCCATGCTAAAAACTTCCGTCTCTTTGCAGGAGAGCAGAACTGCACATTTACTGAGTAAACAGCTTATGGAAGAACAAGCAGTGAACAAGTCATTGACAGTAAAGCATTTAAAGAACTAGGTCCTTTTCTTCTTCCTAAGTTACGCAGACTGATTTTCATATTTTATTTTTTACTCAGTGAGTGGCTCGTGACAATATTTTTCACCCCAGGGACTATTTGAAAATTATTTAATGCAACTACTGTTTTAAACATTTGGTCTAAATAATATGCTGTTGCTTCCTTATCCCAACACAGCACAGTTTTTGCTGCTCAGTGGAAGCATTCGAAACCCTCGCCTGGGTTTTCTAGATGACTGCACAAAGATTTCTGATAATGATATGCATGCAAGTACAAGTCTTTGATGTATATACGACTTTGCCTTTTCACAAAAGTGTTAGAGTGGAAACAATCGCATACAAAAGGTCTTTGCCAAATTCAAACAAAGTATGAAGTGTGTGGGTTTCCTGCAATAGCTTCACCTTTCTGTAGCACGTGTGACGCTAAAGGATCGGGGAGCTCCCTGGGCTGTGAGGAAAAACCTGCAAAATGCTTTAAAACTCCGTGGTTTAACCATTTTTTCCGGGAAATTTGGGCAGCCTGCAAACATCTTAACGGAAGTGACCTCATTCTATCAAATGTGAATTGTTTCTCTACTTTAAGAATGTCGATACCTGAACAATTTGAGGAGAGAGAACTTTAGGGATATATATTATAGGCTTTCTTCTCCTGGCTGGAACATGAGTATCCAAGCACAACACATGACTGCAATAGAGGGACTCACTGCAGTCCTATTGGTGTTGTGCGTGCAAGCAAAGACAAGTGCTCTCTGTGCTGAAGAGATAATAAAAAATAGGGTAATTTGATGCTAAAGTGAGATTATAAATAATTACTACATTCTCCTTCATTCCACATATCATTGCCACTCTTTGATAAAACCCAAGCTTCACCAACCTCTGTAGTCTTAATGGAGCACTGAAACGTTTAACACACAAAGAGATTGTTGATAATAGCGCAAAAAATGGCATGCAGGGTGCTGAGAAGAACTTAAACAATATAAGGCAATGCATTTCTGGTGCTCTTTCTATATCTATTGTTGTTCTTTTGCTTTTTGTGCTTGTTCTTCTATAAGACTTCAAAATCACTTTGCCATTTCTGTATTTTTGTATCCACACAAATATGTAAATCTGAGTATCTGTCATTTAGACTCCCTGGAGCTTGTAATGATATTCTTTTCAAATATCAACAAAGAGCCTAATATGTCCATAGCTAACACACTCCGCGTGACTGTTCTCTGCTGGTCAGCGAAACAAAGCTGTGTCATAAATTTGGAAACAAAACACCTTTGGGATTTCTCATGTCCTAGGTCATGACAGAGCCTCCTGGGAGGAATTGTCTGTAAATATTCACATAGCTTCACTGATCTCTTTACTTTCTTTCATCATAAGACCCATGAAACTTCACATACCTGTCCATCCATGTCTTCCATTTACTTTGTTTCTATCTGCAGACCGATTTCGTCTTATTTCTACTTTCTCCAGTTATCTGTGCCCTAAGTATTTGCCACCTTCTGCTTCATCTGCAGACTCTCAAGGTAAGAAAAGGGTGTGTGTTTTCTCCCAGCATGTGTAGCACAGCACAGTGGAAGGCCCCAAATAGGATGCCTTCATGATACAACAATGTAAAAAATAGCTAGTGTTTGGTTGTACTCCACTTTCTACTTGTGCAAAAGTGGATAAAAGACTCTGTACACACTTCCATCTTATTAAACAGCAGAAATTATAACCACAGTGCACAAAATCTTCCGAAACTGGGCTTTATTAGCTTTTCTATTTACAGGAAACCTTGTAAAATGCAGATTCTGCCCATATTTCTGACGATTTGCTATCCATATGTATATGAAACAACCAGAACTCACTAAAATAACATAAAAGACTTGTTTTAAAGTAGTTGTGATATGAACTCACAGCTGGAAAGACTATTTATTTCTCTATCAAAGGCTCTTTGATGCCACTTGAGAAGCATATGGACAAGTTTCCTACAGAACTGGTTTGTAAAAAAGCAACATGATCCAAACTCTTAACGATGAAATAAGGCCTCAAATACCTTAGAAGAACAATCAGTGAAGCCCAAAATAAGAAATACTTCATCCATTGCATCACTGGTACTCCTGAAAACTATATGGGTGAATGCAAGCCACTGCTGCGCACCCCAACGAAATTGTGCAAGGCAACTGATACAGTGAAGAAACACCATGTTACCTCTAGATCTTTTCTCAGAAACCAGTATCTCTGTATATAATTTCTCATCCCTGTTTATGAAAGACTTACAAATGATCTTCAAAAATATGCCTAGAAACACAATCATAACTGTACTGGATGTCAAAAATAATTGTATCAGGAGAGACACAATGATCTGACACATAGTAATTTTCCTCAAATCTCATTCCAGCTAGTCACTAGCTTTTGTGCTATAATTACCTGTCTTTCTGTCTCTACAAACCACAGAGGCTACAGATGTTATTACTTCTATTCTGATTAAGTATCCTGCTCTGCTCAGATACAAACTGTGGGGTTTTTTTTCTTTGAAATTGTCTAATAAGCTAACATAATTAAGTTAAATTCAGAGCAGTTTCCAAACTCTGCTTAGCTTGAAGCTCTCTGGTTCTGCTTTAGAATCAAAGAACCAATGAATCTAAAAACTTGTGTACTTTTCCATCTGGCAATAAGAATGTCTAAGAAATGGTATTTCTTCTCTTTGCAATTTTTGTCTCACTTTTATCCTTAAACTATAACTGTACGACAATCCTAGCTTCATTTCAACTAGACATTGGCTGATTCTTAGCTCTGTGCTCCTTATACGAGCTACAAAATGTATTAAGCTTCCTCTTCAAAACCATATCATTGCAAAAATAAAGAAACCACGCGCTGTGTTAGCAAAGAAACAGACAGATGCATGTGGATAAAGGTAGGCGTTTTACCTGGAATCTTCTACCTTTTCGTACTCACACATAGTGGAGGGCAACTCAGTAAGAAGTTTCCAGCAGGAAAAACAGTGTGATAGGAGACTTCTTCAGTACCTTCTCAGTCGTGTGAGAAAGTGTCATAGAGGTTTCAGTGTGACAGTTCCCAAATGTGTGGGAAACAAAAGCCTCGGGGCAAATATAAGAATGATGGCTGAGGATCCCAATTTTTGAGAGGCACAAGAGGTTATCACTTCCAAGGACTTCTTTTCAGGACCGTCTATGAGAAGCTTGGAAAACTGGGTATCTGCAAACTTTAGACATGGAGACGTCTAAAGGACTTGAATAATTCCGAGATGTCTGCAGTGATGGGCTCAAGGAGGAAGAATGAGTCAGCATCAGAGTAAGGACTGCCTGAACGGTTACCAGCACCCAGTGAAAATGCCATGAAGCACTGATTTCTTCCTCTCATTAATTTGAAAGCCAGCCTGACAGGAGAGCTTCCTCCCTTTGGTCTGCTGCTTGATCACTGAGGGGGGAAATAAAGATATTGTTGTTGTTAAGAACTCTGAGATTCTGCACAAAAATGACGGTGCCTCTACCAACTCTATCCCATTCCTCAGCCATTTATTTTTCCTTAAGAGTACATTTTTAGTATCTAAATTCATGTTGGATCTGCAATCTGAATCCATGTATCTTGCAATTGCTGTCAAAGACTGCCATGGGAAGATTTGTTTGTGGTAAGGAAAAAAATAATTTGCTTTACTGCTGAAGAAAATTTATAAAGGAGGTTTCTCCTTTTATGAATCCAAATCATTAAATAATCATATTTTTCTTTTAGTTTAGCAAATCGTATCCATATATTTGAACTTAAGGATAATCACTGCATCTGCACAGAATGATACATAGAGGACAGTGATTGAAGGATTTTTAGAATCAGAATTTCAGTTACAAATACTGAAAGATTTTTTTTCTAGAATAATTACTATTCCCAATAAAGAAAAAGGACTGTGTTTGTGACATTAATTGATAATAATGTACAATCCCCATCTGAAAAAAAATAATCCACATTCAGCAGAACATTTGCTTTGAATGGCAACAACTTGAAAGGGTTTCCCTCTGGAACCTGTAAACAGGAAGATCCTCATTCTGTCTCCCTCTTCCTATCTCAAAAATTGTGAGCTGATCAGGAAAAAACGATGAAAGCGAAACAAACCTTTTCCAGACTTTTCCAAGCCTATTTTCTCCATGTAATGCCTGTCTAGTTCTTAGTAAAGCTAAAGGGATTTATTTGCATTAGAATCTGAGCAAGTACTGAACACCTCATTTCATCTTAATTGTATGGACTGAATTCTGCAGCTAAAATGGAATTCACAGGTGTTAAGTAAACTAAAATGCACCTGTAATTGATTGCAATGAACCTGCATGTTATGCCTTTATTCTAAAAGATCTGCTGGTATATCCTGTCAGTTAGAAAGTTAGGAAAAAACCCAAACATAATTGATATAATCAAACAAAATCAAACTGTCACTTAGCGCTAAAATACGACAAATTTTCAAAGATTCGTCTAACAACCATGGTCTGGAGCCACCTCGGACACTCTTAACGTAAAACAAATGTCCACACACATATGCACAATATTTATTTTTATAGAAGGTGTGAGTCAACAGCTTCATAACACACAGCGAACTTCCCCTTTCCGAAGGTAAATCCAAAATGAGTAAGGGACTAGTGGGTTACTGCTGTCCCTGTGCACGCTCCCAGTCCATCTCCCTTGTTGCTGTTGCACATTCAGTTTTGCAGCTCCCGGCAGCTCTGAGAAAAGTGCAACTGGGACCATGCAGACCCCAATCCGCAAGTCCCATTCAACGTTTCAAATATAGTAACATATTACTGTGATCATCTGCATTTTATATTGGGAGCACATTCACCAAGGACATGACCTGGTTTCTATTAGGAGTGTAAGGGGAGCACCAAAACTTCTTCCTCTGCTGATACTCCTTCTGCTTCTGTAACTTCATTGCTAAGGTCATGAGACATTGGAAGGGATCGTAGATCTGAGCTACCTAAATGGCATGGTGCTAAAAATATATTTATTCAGAATGGCTAATTAAGGTGAATGACTACCAGTCCTCATTAGCACTGAAGTGGTGTTAATTTGATTAGACTTCTGGCCTAGATAGGCTTGCAAGGTATTATGTTCCTAATGCAATTTCTCTAACGAGAAAGCATTTCAGATGAGATGTTACCCATCAACGTCTTTCTGTGTATAAATATTAAGTAGACATTTGCCTTTTAATGTTGCTGTAATTTTTAGGGAGCAGGGAAACAGCGAAGATGTAACATCTGTATTGCCTTGGGATATGGGAAGAAAGTGAGAAAATAAACTTGTAGTTCTTGCTCCAGTCTCATTATTTAAATAATTTGTAATGCTTTCACGGTAGAAAGTCATACTTGAAATGTGCTCATTAAACCTGTCTTTTCTTTAACATACCATTATATACTTCTTGCTCTTTAACTCAAAACTCTCTTCAATCAATATTTCAATGCTTAAACATAGTTAACGTAGCAACATGAGTTTTACCTAGGAAAAATACCTTCTGCTGTGTTCCTTTTACCAGAAGGCTTGGGAAGAATAAGAGGAACATGTTTACTTATTAATTAGATCTGTGCTGGAATAATGCTCAAGAAAAAATTACCCATTTAGTTGGATTATGATTATTTTACCACAAGAAGTCTTGCTTAGTGACTCCTGAACTATAAGGTTTAGCCATCATCAGAAATCGAAAGGCCTTCTTTCTATTGAGCAACACTTTGGCAGATGGATAACAAGGATTTTGTCGAAAATGCCAAGTAAATGGAGTAATTGCTAAAAAACGCCAAGGAGTTAGTCAGTCCCATGAACTTCACAGGTGATCCCATGGGCTTCTGTCTAAAAAAACCCAGAAAACAGGTTATATTTTTAGGACTTCTGGGGGCAGATTCGCAGGGGCAGGGACATCAGACCACACCACAGTGCCCATGGAGTCCCTGCCAAAGCTAAGGGGAGACTTTTCTGCTGTCTAGCCACAGCCACTTCTGCTCCTCACCTACCCCACCAGCAGTAGCAAGGGGATCAAGCCCTCCTCCCTTCCCTGCTTTTTGGAGCAATCCCAGCCCCCTAGCCCAGCCAGGCACTCTCTTTCCCCTTCCCACTTTTCACTTTCACACATGTGCCAAAGCTAGAGAAAGCTGAAGAAACTCTGACTCCCAGGGGCTGCTGAGAAAGGGAGAAAAAGAGAGAAAATTTTAGTTATATGCTAAAAGAGGTTTATTTACAAGAGGGTGAGGAGAGGTTGTTACACCGAAAGTACTCTTAAATGCTGTACTACAGAGGAGGAAGATGGAAACATGGAGAAAAAGCAAGAAAAATACCTTTGCCACAACCCCTTCAGTGACCTCGCTCAGTCTCTCTGTTCCACCATATCTCCTCCATCCCAAACAGACCTTATTCATTCTTCTACCACACTCCTCCAAAATGCACTCTGACACAGGCTTCCTCCACTCCCTTCCCTTATAGCCATCATTTAATTACATGTTACTTCATCTACAGAAGAAAGAAAAAACCCAACATTATTTTGACATAGCTGGTGTGGCAAAATTAAATATTCCCTACTATCGTAAGATGCTTTATGCTAGATCTGCTAATTCCTGAAATAGACTTAGACTTCTGAAAATCTGCTATAGAGATTCTCAGGGGAGAACCAGCCTCCACGAACTGGAAAAACAAGTTTTATCAAGGGCAAGTGGCACTTGTGCTTCCAGGTTCCTTAGGTGCATTTTGAAAAAATCTCTTCTCTGGGAGAAAAATTTTACTTTTATTTGTTTTTAACATCTTCTATGTATACTTATAAAGTGACTCTGCAGGGCCACACACTTGTGATAAGTAAAACCGTGTGGCAATGAGAATTCAGTGGTGTTGAATAGAAGGGAATGTAGTACTCTGCAGAAGTAAAGGATCAGAATCTGGCTCATGGGAAATAAACTTATTTTATGGCTCATTAAGATTTACTTTCTGATCTTCAATATGGAATGGAAATTCTGCAGATGGAGAGCATATGTTTGGCTCCTGGAATGACAAAAGCGGTGATCAAGGGACCCATTGCTTGCCCCAGTGTTTCCTCATTTAAAAAGTAACTTGTCTTCTCAAAAAAATAACCCGTACCTCTTGTTATTTTTCATCTCATTCAATGAGACAAATGACCCCAACTGACCAAAGGGATATTCCATACCATATGACATCATACTCAGCAATTAAAAACTGGGGGAGGAACAAGGAAGGGGGGGA
Organism: Stercorarius parasiticus; assembly: GCA_013396915.1. Lineage (NCBI taxonomy): Eukaryota > Metazoa > Chordata > Aves > Charadriiformes > Stercorariidae > Stercorarius > Stercorarius parasiticus. The sequence goes on along the minus strand of VWZL01002272.1, from coordinate 120,260 downwards.
CATTCAGAATTATGGCGTTTGTCTTCCCAAGCAACTGCTACGCGTGATGGAGCCCTGCTTTTCTGGAGGTAGCTGAACACCTGATTGCCAATGGGAAGTAGTGAATGAATTCCTTGTTTTGTTTTGCTTGCACGCGTGACTTCTGCTTTACCTATTAGACTGTCTTTGTGTCAACCCATGAGATTTCTCACTTTTACCCTTCAGATGACACCAGGGGAAGTGAGCGAGCAGCTCTGTGTAGCTTAGTTGCCATCTGGGGTTAAACCACAACAACTATTTTGCTTCCTTACTAGTAAAAATAGTTGTCCAGTAATTAAGAACTCTTAACAAGATGAAGTCAGAACAATTACAGTGTTTAATACACCGTTGGACCATCATTTCAGTGAAGTCAGCACCCAGTACGCATGTCTCTGGGAAAGAATGGATATATATACAACTGGAGTTTTAGCACTGCCACTTTCATAATACAGGTTGGGAATGTTTTTAAACTGGTATATTATTTAACTCTGAAATGCAGATGACTCCATGTCAAACAGCCTGTGGGTCAAGGTAAGTTGAAAGATAATAAGTTGGAAGATAATAGCATTGGGAGGAAGAGGGGGGTTGTTGGAGTCATCATAAGTGACTATAGCTGTGACTCATTCTGGCTGCCAATATTATCTTGTTAAAGAGATAACTTTATTTCCCCTTTCAAAAAAAGTGCTCCAGAAGACAGCTCAAGAGAGTGGATTAATAGTTGCATCCTTGTGTTCAGTAATATTAAATGCACTGGATGCTTCTCTCACCACTAAAGCTTTATATGTCATTAAAATTTCTAAATAGATTTATATAAAAACTTCACCAGGATTTATAAGGCCAAGTTTTAAAAAATGATGGTCAATAGTATAATAAAAGATTATACTTCTTCCAAAATTAAAAAGTTGGCATCACAATAAATAAGGAAGTGCATTATAACATGGTAAAAACTTCACATGCGTCAATGCCCCCAACCACTTTACTACCCTCTTAAAGGACAGAACAACAAGGACTTTCATTTCATTTGGTAAAAACAACTTGAACGTTTAACTCCATTCACCAAGTTTCTGTAGCCTCTGAATATTTATGTCCTTTTAAAAAAATGACATTTTGTGTAAATATTATGGGACTGATCTAATAAAGATAGTATATAATCTAACAGAATAATAGAAAACAGAGATTGCCTGGCCTAAATAGCCAGTTCTTAGTGAAATATCGTGTTCTAAAACATGTTTTCAAGTGTTTACTCACCTCTTTTATAAGTATTTTCAAGAGATGGACCTTCTCTCCTTGCCTATGGACAAAACGAAGTATCATCTTCCACGCAAGCTGATAATTATCGAATCTGTTGAAACAAATTCATCTAAATTAAAATCTTAGCCAATGTTTTGGAGGACAGAGTTCAGCTAAATTTATAGACGTAAATTAGATACATATCAAATGAAACTGGATGTTATCTAAAGAAAAGCGAACAAAATTTGCTTTGACAAGTTCATACAAGTGAAACTGCACCTAATGACTTTGGGTGTTAGTATGGTGATACAACGTGCATTTCTTATAAAAAAACAGATCAGTCCAACCTCTGCTCTAAATTATATCCATCCAACATACTGATTCTAAATGAATAAACCAGAAAACAGAATTCAGCAGTTTATAATGCAAAACCTGGGAACTGAGTACTCAGTACATATATCCCTTCTAGCTATATCCTTCCTGTCTAAGGATGCAGGTAACTTTTCACCTAATGGTACTTTTTACCTACTTCCATCACCCATCCCCCTCACCTGAATTTCTTTGTTACCTTCTATATCATGAGAAACACTGGAACAGAAATTAAAATTGTAAAAATTGTGCTAACTTGAAAACATAATTGTTAGACTGTTTTGAAATTTGTGAGGGAATTCAGGAGTGGATTGATCCAGCATAACATAAAAAGTGCCACAAGGAGCAATACAAAATCCTCCATCATTCTATGCAGCTTTTCTGTGGACTTTTTTCATAAAGTCTGAAAAAATCCACCTTTGTTAGCACCTTATATTCAGATACTATATGTAGGTAGGACAGAATGGCTGTGTGTAGGTGAACTTGACATAGTGCAAGGGTTTTATGGATAAGGAAGTCATTTATTCTTGGGCCTGGTTTTCTACCAGATGATCTTCTGATGCACTTTAGAGAGGGAAAGGTATAGTTTGGAAAGAAACGGGGCACGTTAGAAGATTTTACGTCTCCTTCACTTCTCAAACCTCACCTTGACCTCCTCTTACAGTCTTTTCATGGTGCCTTTCTGTGTGACATCTTGTTCGAGCCCATTCCTGTCTTTCTAATTAGAGATTTCCACCTTCCTGTGAAAGGTCTGCATTGCTGTTGTTACAGAACGGGGATGTTTTGCTTTTGTGATTACCACGTCAAAAGAAACCTGTATCTCTCCCTGAAGCCAGTCAGAGTGAAGAAGTGTATTGTGTCTTTATTGTGTCCACAGTGTTACACCGATCCTTGAGCACTTCCAGGGGTGCTGAGGCCACTGTGTCAGAGAAGCAGGTTTGAAAAACTCTGTTAATATTCCTTTGCAGTCCTTTAAATATCTTTCCTTCCCTCTCATTAAGGACTGATTTATACCATGGTTTGGAACAAGGTACAGACGTGCCAAAGCTGTTGAAGATCTAAGCATTCAGTCAACACATAGCATTTCTATCTGCAGAGTTTGCTGCAGAGCTGGTTCAAGTTTCTTTACATCCACAGGGCAGGCATGCCCTAATTGTCTCAGTGATAAAGAGCAAGATGTTTGAATTTGATATCCCAGTCCCTGCGGGACAGAGTGGCTACATGAAACCTGTGTTTATGCTCACTGCTGCTCCGTGATCCTGATCTAGATGGGGCTCCTTAGGAGCTACAGGGGTTTAGGCACAGGCTGTTGCTCTTGTCCAGCCAAGACAGAACACAGGTGATGTCGAAAAGTACTCTAATGCTTAGAGTGGGGAAGAGAGAGTAAAGGACAAAGTAATGACTTTGATTTCAGTTCCTCAGCTTAGACCCCTCAGGCAAAAGATTTCCCTGACTGGGAGAAGAACTTATCATGACATTGACAGAGATAAAGTCATTCCTAGATGAGAGATAGGCTGTGGTACACAGCTTGTGACAGTAGCTATGCAAGGACTGTATCAAACTGCCTATCAGCCTGAAATATTTGTGTTTGTACTACGTCTGGCTGCCCTAGGGCTTATGATCCCTCTACCTTCCTTCACATCCACCCAGTCCATTCCCAATATACTCCTCATACAGCTTTTCAGGAGCTCAACATTTACTATGACTTCGCTTCCTGGTCAGCAGAGGGGTATGATAGAATCATAGAATACCAGGTTGGAAGGGACATCAAGGATCATCTGGTCCAACCTTTCCTGGCAAAAGCACAGTCTAGACAAGATGGCCCAGCACCCTGTCCAGGTGAATCTTAAAAGTGTCCAATGTTGGGGAATCTACCACTTCCCTGGGGAGATTATTCCAATGGCTGATTGTAAACAATTTTCCTCTTGTATCCAACCAGAATCTCCCCAGGAGTAACTTGTACCCGTTACCCCTTGTCTTTTCCATGTGACTCCTTGAAAAAATGGAGTCTCCATCTCCTTTGTAGCCAGCCTTTAAATACCGGAACATGGTGATAAGGTCTCCCTGAAACCTTCTTTTCTCAAGGCTGAACAAACCAAATTCTCTCAGCCTTTTTTCATCGGGCAGGCTTCCCAGTCCTTTGATCATCTTGGTGGCCCTTCTCTGGACCTTCTCCAGCCTGCCCACATTTTTTTTGTACAGTGGGGACCAAAACTGAACACAGTATTCCAGGTGTGGCCTGACAAGCACTGAGTAGAGAGAGATAACAGCTCCTTTATCTCTGCTGGTGACATCCTCATTGATGCAGCCCAGCATCATGTTGGCTTTCTTTGCTGCTGCCACACAGTTCACTATCTTAAGCTTGTTGTCCACCAGGACCCCCAGGTCCCTTTCCACAGAGTAGGGGCTGATTATGCTGCAGGGGAGACATATTCAGACTCCAGAGGACAGCAGGCCCCCCCTGCACTTTCACATCCTACTTCTTCAGTGGATGGGCCTTGTAAAGATCTCCTGGTTTCAGAGACAACCTAATACATGGGAGTGAAAAAATGTTATCTCAGAGGAAAGCACAGCGCAAGGGAGTATATGGATGTGGAATTAGAAGTTCACTCTGAGATTCTGCAAGTTATCAGACTCAAGAGTTTATAAGGTACTGAAGTATTGGCATGGACATTAGCAATTAATAACAGTGTTAGAAAATCATTGATTAGCAGTGGCAGTATGCTCAACTGTGAGGGAGTGCAAAGAGAAAGGCCATGGGGAGAGGAAAGCACAGACTCAGATGAGAGCAGTTTTGCAGAAGGGGCAGGAAGCAACGCAGGTGCTCCTAGGCCTCCTTTCCACAGCTAACATTTCTGTGAATGAAGAAGGCTTCTAGATGAAAAAGTTTTCAGGGAAGGATCCCCTGTGAAAGCAGACAAATAAATGCTTTCAGCACAAAAAGAAGAGCCCAGCAACAACTAACCCAGATTGTCATTTCCTTTATTACAGTTTGGGAGCCAGTCGGTCCCCCTTGTGGGACTGAGGTTAGTGCACTGATAAAAATACACTATTTTCTTGCCAAATGGGCACATTTGAAAAAGCTGCTATTTGATCATGATGAGACATTTAATTTGCCGTGCCATCTAATAGATAAAATAAAAAAACAGAGTCTCTAAAACACACCACTGACATTCCAAGCTTCGAAGCTCCTCTCTCTCAGATAACACATTTCCTACATTAACGAGATGAAGGCACTCATGTGTGGTGCAATAAAGACAAAATCAAGTGCTCTTTTGCAGTGTTCTATCAAATCCTCTAGGAAAATCTGTGGCTGCAGCTTTTACACCACAATTCAGAATTGTATCGGAGGAAGATATAAAAAAGCAGAATCCAATAGAGAGAGACTCATCTGGAGGTTGAAGAAGTTTTGAAGCATTATAATACTACCAGGACATAATTAGGCAGAGGGTAACATAATTAAGCAGAGGGTGAAAAGACTAGGGTTTTTCCAATGAGCTCAATGGAATGCGGATTTGACTTTAACTGCATGTGCTAAATTTGTCCACAGCTTTACTGATGAGATTGTTCATCCTATTTTTCACCTCAGCATGAAGCTTTTGTTGCTAGTTAGATGAAAACATGTAATTAATCAGTAGTTCTACAATAGCATGCATACCCTGTATTAAAAATATGAATCAGGCCACATGGGCTTCTAGCTGCTTTTTGTGAAATCTCAATGCATCTTCTCTTCCTCATTATCTCTCACAAATGAAAGCCAGGAGCCAAAACTCACAGTCCAGAATGCATCCTGTGTGGGACTCAGGCAGATCCCACCCTTGCTGTGCTATGCAAACAAAGCTTGTCCAGTGAAAATGTCGCTGCCCTAATATTTAGTTCGGCACGTCGAATCCAGGAGTCTCCTAGATGTTTCTCAGTTTTCATATTAATAGCTTCTTAGAACTCATGCTCCTTTCTCTTCCTTATATTTCTTTCTATTCCCTATAATGATGTTTTCTCTGAAAAATAAGATAGTGCAGCAGAGCAGTCTGTGCACTTGTTTCACAAAAAGGTACTATGGGTAGGACACAAGGCTAGAGGTCTACAGGATGAATGTGCAAATCGCAGCAAGTCAACACGGTCTCTTCTTGAAGATATAGAAAAAGCACTTTATGAGACAATTAATCTGTCTTGTTTTACTTTAGAATGGCATGGATATTGCCCTAAAAATATCTAAATAGAGAGGGAGCCCAGAGTGACTGCCTCAGTCATAAGTGTAGGTGTCTACATCTGGTGAGATGAAACATACATAGCCTATCTACAGCTCATTTTATGTTTGGGCAACAGCTGACAACCCAGAACAAGCCTCGTGCCCAGTTGCACAGGTGAAAGCTTTGCAGACATGGATCTGAGATACCTTCAGGGAATGCTGAGAGAGAAAATGTGAGCCTGCTCTGATACCTTTAGGTAGCCTGACTGTGCACCAAGCGTGTAGATGGGTCATTTAAACTATAAGTAAAACACAATGATAATTGTGGATAACTCTTACTAAGTAAAAGAAGTGATTAGACCAGCAACTAGGTTGGTCCCTTGGTCCAGCTAAAAAAATCTTGAGTTACTGCCCCTGCTGTGAAATGGCTGTGAGAGCACGAATCATATCAACTTGCTTATGCAGACAAATAGTATCTAGCAAAATTATGTTCCTCATCTTGCTTGACATTCCTCGCCATGGCTGCAATCTGGAAAGGTAATAAACCCTTCTTCCATTTGCCTTTTGCATTAAGAATGGTAAAAAACTCAGTCTGATAAAGGATACTTCTCTTTCCTTTTCTGTCCGTTGCAAAGACTCACAAAACAACTGGAAGCAGTTAGCAAACAAAATTGCATACACAGAAAACATCTCCACTTTACGTTCTCTTCTTCTCCAGGGTGGAAAAGTGTGCACTTGCTCCACAGAAATGCAGCTGGAATTCTGCAGAAGTATACATTAAAGCTTTTTAACCATCCAACTGCAAGCCTACTACAAAGCTTCATGTTATGCAGTATCCTTAAGAAAAACTCTTATCTCAAAAGGCCAAACATTTAATTAATTAAATATGGAGATAAATCATCATTGAGAGGAAGGAAAGAATTGGTTGGTTAGACAAGGGAAAACAGATACTTTTTCTCAATGGATATTTGATGAACAAGTGTAAGTCAATGAAGCTGAGACAGAGGAGGGCTGCTCCAAAAGACCAGAGCCTCAGAGGAGAAATTCCTGATCTAGTTGTAGGTGTGTGTTGAAGTACCCAGGGAAGGTGAGAGAAGTAGCAGCAGAGAGCTTCTGTAAAGGGGTATCTACATGCTCCCTCCCAACTGCAGTTTAAAATATGATCCAAGCCCATCCTCAGACGTTCTTCCTTAATCTTTTCCTGATGATTACTCTTTCCCTGTTCGGTTCCTGCTCAGCAGCCAGTAAGAGTGCCATTTCTATAAACAGGATCCAACCTATTTTGGCAAATCTGGCTTGTTTTGTCTGAATGAGGCTAAGGAGCATGGTCCCAAGCTGCTGAGCTGTTTGGTAGGAAGGTGAAGTAACTTTGCTGATGAGGAACAGGTGGGAGTGGTCTGAGGCTGGTCACCTTTCCAGCCAGCGTGGACACAGAGAAAACAGGAACTTCCCTCTGCCTGACAGCAGCCCCGAGAGAGCCAGGCAGGCTGGAAAGAAGGGCTGTGACTACAGACACTGGGAAGACTTGTAAAAAAAATTCAGTATCTACCTGAAAAAAATTGAATTATTTGTTGGGACACAGTTACTATAGGTCTTTCATCTTTGTAGTTATTTTTGCCTCCAGTTGTCTCATAACACTCAAAACCTGGTTCTCTTTCCATTAATATTCTTCCAGTTAACGTTCTCCGATGTGCAGTAAAACACCTATCAATTATTCATGTTACAACAGCACCACCATTTCTTTTTAACAATGAGATTAAACTGTTTACTGAAGCTGCTGACCTAGGCTAGTCACTAATGGGACATTTCGTTCATTACCTCATATTTTCCTCTCTGCTAAACCATCAGTTAGAAGACCTCAGATGGGAACCCTCCAAGCTCCCTAAAGGATTCCATGTAACAGTTGAGACAACACTAAAATGCGTGAAGGAAAGTTTAAAAGTTTGCAAAGAGGAAAGTTAAAAAATATTAAAGAGGAGGCCTGTTTTTCTCATTTCATTGGTACAAATCATGAGGTTTGAGAATGATTTTTTTTTTAATAGAGACTCATTTACTGGAGAAAGTGTGCAACTAAGAAGGGAATCAGCCTTGATGAATCCAGCTACAACTCAGAAATGAAGTATTTGTACCACAAGCAATTAATTCTGCTGAGATTTATTTAAATTGCAAATGCAGGAAGGAGGTAATTTCAGTTCTGCCCTGTTCATCAGAAACTCCACCCTATCCCAAACCTCTCAGCATCAGATCCAGTCACAAAATATGCAGAACAATGTCATCGGAACAAACTTTAATTAGGGGATCATACCCACAGGGCATGGCACTGTTTCTAATTGAGAGGTTTTTGTCCCTTTCAAATTAACATTTCAAAAGGCATCACATGGAGTAAAGTCTTGGTCCTTTCCATCAGTTTTAAAGTTCTTTAAATTTGGGACGTGACAGAAGGAAGACATATAATACCTGTGTGAAATTATGAACCGCCAGGCTGCTTGTTTAAAATGGGTAGTTTTCTGCTTTGTGAGATAAATCAAATTCAGCAATACAGATCACAGGTTTATCTATGTGGCAGGAAGAAAGGAAGGAAACAAGGAAAGAAGGAAAGAAGGAAGGAAGCAAGCAAAAAAGTAACAACATTGTTGTGGTTCCAGTTGGGATAGAGTTAACTTATTTATTAGCAGGTGGTGTAGCGCTGTGTTTCGGATTTGGGATGAGAAAATACTTTTGATAGGACACTGGTGGTTTTAGTTGTTGCTAGGCAGCCAAGGCATTTTCTTCTCCTCATGTCGCCCCACCAGCGAGTAGGCTGGAGGTGCACAAGAATTTGGGAGGAGACACAGCCAGGACAGCTGACCCCAACTGACCAAAGAGATATTCCATACCATGTGACATCATGTTCAGTATATAAAGCTGGGGGAAGAAGAAGGAAGAGGGGGATGTTTGGAGTGATGGCGTTTGTCTTCCCAAGCAACTGCTACGCGTGATGGAGCCCTGCTTCCCTGGAGATGGCTGAACACCTGCCTGCCGTTGGGAAGTAGTGAATGAATTCCTTGTTTTGTTTTGCTTGCATGCGCAGCTTTTGCTTTACCTATTAAACTGTCTTTATCTCAACCCACAAGTTTTTTCTCACTTTTACTCTTCCGATTCTCTCCTCCATCCCAATGTCGGGGGAGCGAGCAACTGTGTGGTGTTATCTGCCAACTGGCATTAAACCACGACAACCATTAAAGTAAAAAAAAAAAAAAGAAAAAAAGAAAGCTTAGAAGTTCTTCTGCCAAGTGGTGCTCCCTTTGTTCCGACTGCCATGACAGAGGTCTGAAATCCCCCGCATAAGTAGGGTGAGCCTCAGATGCTGCCAGAAAAGTATTGGCAGCTGCTTTCATGCTCGAAAGCATTCTGACAAGGTGAATTTACTCAACATTTGAATAGAGATTGAACAGACCATCTGCTAAGTGATCTTCTCCTTTATTTCCCTTGACGGAAAGGGTTAAAAGAATCAGTGTTTCTACCTGAGTAAAGATTCATGTAAGGTATTGTGAGTTGCAAGAAGCAATTACCGTATGTCCTGGTAGTTGATCACACATTCAGTACCTTACACTGGCAAAAATAGCATCCCCCACCCATTCTAGCTCCCACACTTTCCTTTTGAGATTAGCCAGGAGGGATGGATGCTTACCATTGCTTAAGAGACCCAAGCTTCAGAAAGCAGATGGTCTTTTTGTTTTCATCCTGCCCCCGCACATTGCAGGGCACCGAACCTTCTGCAACTGCCAGAAACATCTCTTGGGAGCATCAGAGTGCAGCAGGGCAGGGGGCATAAACAGGGAAAAAACACGGAGAAGAACAGCGCAGGGAAGTGCAGCCCAGCCAGGTCCATCTCTGGGAAACAGTATGCACTTGTCTCTGTGCAAGGAAAATCACAGATAGAAGAATTGCTGAATTTAACATAGGAAGGGATCGCTACATCAGGATTTGCAGTCAGCTGCAGAAGGAAGAGTGCGTTTTTTTTTCTTTCCCCTGTAATTGCTAGAGAAAAAAAAAAAAGATCAAAAGAGCAACATATCACTGGTCAAAACCAAAACTGCTGAGGGAGAAGCAGTATTGTGAAAAAAAATAAAAATAAGAATCAGTATTAGTTATTATTTGAAATAATATCAGAGTTTTTTGCTGTTGTGTGGTTTGCTTGTTTTTTAACCCGACAGTTGCTCTGTGGAACTGAATTTTCAACTATTTCCCCATGACAGAAGACTGCACTTTCTCTCAAAATGGAAGTTCAGCCATATATGCAGCAGGACATTAAAGAATGACACCTTCAGGAAAACAAAAGGAAAATAGTAAATACCAGGAACTTTGTCATAAAATCACAAAAGCTGATGGCACTGGCAAAATAGGAGAGTGCTTGCACATAGTAGGAGTGTTCCCAAATGCATGTACATTAGGCCAGAATAGATGTCGGGCAACCTGCAGCACAGCAAAGAGGTGTTCAAACTCAAACTCAGACCATTAAGTTCACAGGTGGTGCAGCACTGTGCAGACTGGCCAGATCAGTTGGACCTCTGCTCTCTTTGCAGAATTAATTAAATGGCGGCACAGAGTGACTCCAAAGCCTGTGAGCACTGTGCTGCCCACGCTTCTGGTCCTACGTGGTGGCAAAATTCACCTAGTTAAACGTAGATAACTATGTCTGAGACAGACACTGCGGGCCCTCTTTGCAAGCAGAGGAGATCTGGGCAAGGCACTTGGTGATTTAGCTCCTCCTAAGCATGCTAAAAGCACCCACTTTGTGTCTGTAAAGAGGATCCAAGGAGAGTTGCTCAGATAAAGGCAGCTCTGTGGTAGTCATCCAACTTCAGATGACAGAAATCCACCTTTTGGGGAAGAATGAGTCCATGGGGAGCAGGGGAGACTATCAGCATCCAGAGGGCTATGGATACCTTAGGAAAGGAAGATCCTAGGATCTTAGGAAAGGAGGTTGTAACAAGGTGGGGGTCGGTCTCTTCTCCCAAGTAACAGGTGACAGAACAAGAGGAAATGGCCTCCAGTTGCACCAGGGGAGGCCTGGATATTAGGATTGGATATTAGGAAAAATTTCTTCACCTAAAAGGCGATCAAGCATTGGAACAGGCTGCCCAGGGAAGTGGTTGATTTGCCATCTCTGGAGGTATTTAAAAGACGTGTAGATGTAGCACTGAGGGACACATTTTAGTTTTAACTTAGTGGTGCTAGGTTAACAGTTGGACTCGATGATCTTAAGGGAGTCTTCCAACCAAAACAATCCTGTGATTCTATGATGCTAACAGCACCAGCAACAGCCTCTACTGAGGAAGACTTCAGGGTATGTGTGATCAGCTCAAAGTCTGACAGACCCAGATACTATCTGTAACCTTCAAGGTCATTTAGCATAGCACTTAGTCAACTTGCATTGGACCTAGGAAAAGGAATAATTAATGTTTTCAGGAAAATTAATTTTCCTGGGAGTACTGAGCATTCAGGCACTAGCATTAATCTTTCTAAATGTTATTGTTGCATTATTGTTTGCTTCTGTTTATTTGCTACAGTTATTCCTGACCTTCTTGAATATAAAAAAATGCAGGCAAAAATTTTATGTAGGCCACAAGGACCTCAAATTAGAAAATACAGGAGAAAATAAATCATTTTCTTAGCTCACAGGAATTAGTGATCTGATCTACTTAGCTACTCCTCAAGGTTCTTATGCATTAAAAAAAGCTAATAAGAATGTGTTACAAATAATGAGAAGGCAACTAGTGAAATTAGAACATTTTTCCAAGGCCTGCTTGAATGCCCTCTGAAGGCAGCGAAGCAAAATGGGAGCATAGGGGTTTGAGTTGCATTTGATAAGGGGAGTGTTGAGCACACAGGCAACGCAATGTCAACTCTTTGTTCATTGCAAAAGATGGGATGTGAATTTATTGCTCGGGCTACAGTTTGTACAACTACAGGATGCTTACTACAGCAGTAAGCTTTCATGTAAACATGAAATGCTTGCAGTGCTTCAGTTTTGCTACAGAAATGATGCAAACATTTGTGGAGACATAAAGGCCTGGAAAAAATTCCCAAAGGACAACTATTATTGATCTCTGTAAGAGCACACTTCAGGGAAGAAAAGTGAGCTTCAGGAGTATAGACTAGTTAAGATACTTGGAAATGTGATTGTGGATAAATCCTCCCCCCCGTCTTTTGATATTGTGATTCAGACATAATACTGACACTTCCATCAAATCGAAAGTTCTTGAAAATATGAGACACTGAATCACTTCATTTGTATCTGTTTTTTTCAAAACATGTTGATCTTCTGAAATTCAAATATTTCTCTTCAGTTTATTGAACTGAATCCAAGCACCTCTTCATTAGTCTAGTCATTCCTTCAACTATTACATGCTTTTTAGGAGCAGTAGTCAGGGTGCCATCCGCTTTCTCCTTTTAGTAATGCTCCTTGCTTGGACCATGTCTCTCAAAATCACAGTTATGATGTGATAACCAGTAAGCAGACCTCTGGCTAGGACTGGGAAAACTAGTTTTACTGTAGTTTTGCAATCTAATAGAAAACTCAGTACCCAAGAGAAGAACAAGGGTACCAAGAACTAAAGTATAACTCCAGAGGAAATTACAGCACATTATGTTGTCAGACATTAGTTCTGAACTAGGTAAAAGATAAAATGCATTGTTGGTTTTGTGTGTTTTGTTTTAAACCATTATTCCAGACATTATTTATTAGTGAGAATAAGAGAGGTGAGAATGGTAGGGGGAGACTGTATTTTCTATTCAATTGACTGATGTAAAATGGAGAAACTTTTAGATGCTTAAACCTTTACTCAGGTCTGGAAAAAAGCCAGAAAATTCCAAGCTAGCTTGAGAAAAAGTCAGATCACACACAATCTAGGTATCTAATTTATGTATCTAGATCGCTTATGGCAAGAGAAAATTTGGCTTTGCTTTTACAAAAGGTACACCCTTATAAATGTCCCAATCATCTCCTGGTTTACTGCTTAAATTGGGAATCCGTCTTCCTCAGGAAAAAAAACAAAATAAACTTCAATCAGATGAGAGGCTGTAAATCCCTTATCTGACTCAGCTGGGTTCATTGCAGAAGGAAGGTGTCCAGCTGTTTTCCTGAACTCTATGTACTTCTCTGGCCTGGAGCTTTACAATTGCCTTATTCCCTGTTCATGGCATATCTAACCAGCGCCGTCTTTGTCTGCAATTGGTACTACTAATCCTAACTGCAAGAGGAATAGCAAATTACCCTAATTTCATAAATAATACACTGCTGAAATATTTGTGATACATTTTTTTTAATTGATGAGATCTCATACAAGTAACATCCTTGCTTATAGAAGATTCCCTCATATTCTTGTTCTTACTTCTAAGGGTAAAAAATAAACGATCCAGCAGAGGACCAGAACCCCTGTACTTTACCTGGAACCACACAGATGACTTCTGTATGCTGAAAATTCATATATCCTTGAATTTGCTTAAAGGAATTGAGATTTCACTGTGGGTTCTTCCTAGACAACTGAAGAATTCAGGTGACAGTAGATTTGTGGATACATAAAGGGCTTAAAAGAAAGCTAGAAAATTATCACAGGAAAAATAATTTGGGAAGCCAGGGAGAAGTAAAACAAAGTAGTGGGAAGGTGGTACTTTGCTTTTTCTGTCCAGGAAATGACAGGAGTGAAATGATGGAACTGGGAAGGACACATGAGTAGATTTACTAATCAGGAGCAAAGCTGCTCAGAAATACTCAGATATTCTGACTTCGTTTGTTATTTGATCACAATCAAACCATTTATATGGACTGTTCAGCTCAGACGATGTTGCTCCAGAAATCTGGCAATGTTTTGACGAAAGCTCGTTTGGGTTCCTACCAAGTTATTTCTCCGGGACTGTCACAGCCCAAACATTCAGGGTAAACCTACTGATAGATTGACTCAGATCTTGGAAACCAAACCCTCCAAAAAACCACAGATTTTTTCAGGTCCAAAGACCTGAGGTCATCTCATGGAATCAGGCTTTTCAGATTGTGGAGGTTTTGTTCCGAATCAAAAAAGAATACATTTTAAAACATTAAAGTCCTCTTTAAAATAAAATTTCTCCACTCAACTCTGCACAGATCGGTTTTATGGAAAACAAATAGGGAAGGTCTGCCACAGTTAACTTTTGGCTTTGTATGAAATTCAAACCTTCCAAGGGATGGTTTGATATCCTTTCTTTGGAGGTTACAAGTAGGTCATAAACGTGCCTGTTGTTCCCATTTTCAGATGCTGCAGTTCTGACTTTCACTCTGTTCAGGGCTCTTCAGGGTCCTGCAAAGACCTAAAAACTGGCAAGTGCTTCAGCCAGGAGTTAACACTGTGGTTCAAGCTTTAGTGAGCAGGAAGGCAATGTGTGATCTGAGGATCACATTCAGATGCTTTAGACAAAGGTTCCCACGTTCCCACATTCCCGTGATGTTGAGGAGGCATTTCCTACATCTGCCTTCCCATCCTTCCCCAAATCAAGGTATCATTGTCCCTCACGCTGTTTTCCACCATTTTCCTAGGAACCAGGGTACTTCCTATCCCCCGGTTTCCTCTTTATCAACATGTCCCAGTCCTCTTTCCTCTCCTCCTGCCCATTTTGGGAAGACTGTTATGTCAGCAAATAAAGTGGGAAAAGGATCGTTCTGCAGCCTCGAGGGCAACCAGTACAGAGTGGCTCATATCTATGTAGCTGGAGTAACTTGGCACCCAAAACAGGGCTGCATCCAAAGTGGCCATTGGGAAAAGCTGTTGGGAATGCATAATACAAACATCGATTACTAAATCAAATAGAGCCAGGACGGAGATACGAGCCCTGGCACACAGCTGTCATTAAAAGAGTCCCTCTTGGTGCTGTCACTGGTCAGTTAGCATTGCTCCAGTGCTGCCTGGACGCAGGCATTAGTCCTGGCCAGAAACATTCCCAAGAGGAATCTTGGACATTTTTTTTCTTGTTTGGAGGCAGAGTGTTTAACAGCAAGGCGGCGTCCAAAATATGCCATCCGGCTTTGGGGCCAGTGAACAGGACCTAGTGCTGCTTATTATTAGAAATATAGCCAGTGCAGACCCCTCCCCTCCAGCCTTTATCCCTGCCATCTGCTGTATGTCTTTTCCTCAGGGTCCTCACATATCGTCCCTCCTTCTGTCCACCAGAGCTTTGGGGTTCAGAGAGCCACCTTCACAGCCCTGTCCCTGTCCTCCACCATCCGGAGTTCATTCTGGTCTGAGTACTTTCCATTCCCCTGTGTGCCAGAGACTATGCCCACAAATCCTCATTCGCTTATACATTTTGTCTCACCTTTCCTTCACAGCATCCTCTTTTTTTTCTCTCTCTGAAATTCATCATTTAGGGTGTCAACACTTTAAACTGTTGGGAAACACTGACACTGAGACAATTTTTACACTGGAAAGTGTCAATATGTGCTGTCAACTGTTTCTATGATATAGAGACAGTGACAAGAGCTGGCTGCTGACAGGATTTCAGCATGTCTGTCTAACACCCACATCTTCCTTCTCACTTCCCACACCTTGCCAATATCGGCAGGCTTCTGCTTATATTAGGTGCCCTCGGATATTTCACCTGGTCTCCATCTGCCAGATCAGAAGGATATGGGTATCCTACAAACTCTTTGCCATTTCTTGCAATCCCATGCAGACAGCTCAGGCATCCCTCAGGCATCTCAAAGGCACTAGGCAACTATGTGCCTATAACTGAACTTGATCCCTAAAATTTGGTCCCTAAAATCTCCATTGACTACAGTGGGAGTTAAGACAGGTGTTGTACCTGAAGGGACTTACGTATGGACACCCGATCTTTGCTTTAGACTGAGCTGAATCGCTCTATAGGTTCCTTCCAGTACAGTAATAAAAGAGGCTGAGATTCAGATGTCAGCACGAGTTTCTGCTGCTATTTGAGGTGTCTGGGGGAACCAGCAGTCTCTCCAGGAGGGCTCAAATCTTCCCTAGGGCCTCTGTAATGCGCAGCCCTGTGCAGATGCCTTGGATAACGTCAGGCACCACAAGTGGCATAAAACATCTGTGCTCAGGCAGCTAAATCCCATTCCTAATGCACTTAAACAATTGCACTTTGATGCTTAAATTTAGATCTTTTATCTCAAAGAGAGTTACACCTTTGAGGTCTGTGCTAAAACTACAAATTAAGCCTTTCAAATGCTTTATAGAGTAGATTTTTAAGCATTGTGTCTTATATTTTCATTGACGTTCACAGTGTCAACAGCCCAGCTCAGCTAAAACTTGTGGTTTCCAAAATAAACCCTTGTTTATATTACTAGCAAAGGAAAATTACTCTGCTACTGTATGTAAATAAGTAGTTCAATTTTAAGCTCTTTCCTCACTCTACTAAGTGTCAGACAACCACTTAACTGTCCTGGATGTCAAAATACATACTTGAAATTCTATTAGGTAATTTTCTTCCATTTCAATATGCAGAAGCATCTGCTTAAAGTTAAGTCAATGGTAATTTGTTTTGTTGAGTCAGGAACCAAATATATCATATATTTAGGGCCAGATAGTCCACATCCCATTTCCCCATGGTCATTAGTAATGACAAAGGGGAAAAAAAAAAAAAAGAAAACAGAAAAGAAGAGAAGACTTTTAGACTTAGGGCAGTGCAACACTGGAAAAGTATGTCCTGAGTGTTTGCGCAGTCTCCCTCCTTGGAGGATTTCAAGCCTTAGTTACGCAAAGCCAATGTATGTTCTGATCCAGTGTTGGCAAGACTCCTTCCCTGAGTCAAAAGTTGGACTAGAGGAGTCATTTCCAACAAACACCTCTATAATTCTGTGATCTATAAAAACCCAAACTTTTGCATACTACTTCAGAACCTTTTGAGGAATAGAGGACAAACTTTGCCCTTGGGTTTGAGCTAAGCTTCCACTGATGTTAATGAGAATTATGAACATGTAGCTGAAGATGAGATTTTGGCCCCAAAATGAAGATTCAATTGATATATTTGAGACTTATGTCAGATTTTTAGAAAGATTTTAGCAGTGATATTTTTGCTGAGAAAGGTCAACTGACAGGCATCTTCTTATTAACGATAATTTCTAATAGAAGAAATCCTTTACTCTGAACTGAAAACCACATTATAGTGGGACTTGGAACTTGTGACAGCCAATGCAATACATCTTAATAGGGCTGCAGACCTTCCTGCAGGAAATGCTATCAAATCTTTAAAGCCAATTTATTGAAGGAAATTGCAGACAGCTTGAAAACATCCATGATCCTTTGTCCTGACATTGGCTTTTAAGATTGTGCTATGGCTTTGTGTCATTGTTCTTTCTTATTTTGGTCTTTCACTTTATCTGACTTTGACTTTCATGTCATGTCTTATGTATCACTTTGTCTCTTTTATCCCACCACCATCTCCTCCCTTTTTCTATTTCGGGTATGACAGGACCTATTTATTTTCTCCAGTTTGTGCCCTGCACATGCAATTAATGAACCACAGTTGTGGGGGTTTTTTGTTGTTTTGGGTTTTTTCATATAAAAACCTGTTTTCCCTGCAAATGACCTCTCCCATTTTCCGAAGTGGTTCTTAGGTAGGATCTTTGACTTAGTCATTACGAACATTGTGGGTTTGGAGGTCTACATGGCACATTGTAGAGTCCTTCTTTTCATTGTAGAGTTCTTCTTTTCATTGTAGGGTTTCATTTTGTATTGTAGAGTCCTTCTTTTCATTGTAGAGTAGTTCTTCTTAGTCTCAGCACTCCGAATACCTTGTCCTAATGCTTTCATTATGCTTTCAGTTAGTCTGACAAGTGAATCAAAATCTTTCCATTCTTTTTACAAAAGCATATCTGTTTTCGGTGTCTGTCTGTGTACAAACTTCTCACATCATAGTTCAGTTCAGCTGATAGTGAGGACACCATGACTTTATAGTCAGGCTATGATGTCAGCTGTTTATTCTCAGACTAAGGCCCATGGTGAGTTTTTAACCTTTAATGTTTTCCACCTGAGGAAACAAATATCACAGAATGATACAAAAGCAGGTTCCTCCAAATTGTCAGGAGGAAACAAAAAAATAAGAAACTCAAAAAAAAAACAAAAAAAAGAGAGTAAGCCAAGAAATAGGTGGGTTTTTAAAAATTATTTACAGTTAATGAATACTGTTTTTATTGTCCTGATTTATTATTGATTTCATTTCAATATTTTCAATTTGAAAATATTGAAAAGTTTTGCTCAAAAGAAGTAATAATTCAGAGACAGAGTCTGAAATGGAGGTATAGTGCTTTTCCCCTTGAATCATTTCTCTGTGAGAAGAAACTCCCCAAAAGTAGCTGAGAGCCAGACTCAGTTTCACTCTTTCTTTCACCTCTTCCCACAACTCATCCCAGAGCAGCTTGCTTAGGAAACTCCCTTCCAGTGCCAGGGGCATCAGTCTGTTCCCCTGAGACAAGGGGATCCCCTTGTTGTGGTTTAACGCCAGCTGGCACCTAAGCACCATGCAGCCTCTTGCTCATTTCCCCTGCAGTGGGATAGAGGAGGGAATCTGAACGGTAAAAGTGAGAAAACTCATGGGTTGAGAGAAAGACAATATAATAGGTAAAGCAAAAGCCATGCGCAAAGCAAAGCAAAACAAAGAATTAATTCACTGCTTCCCATCGACAGGCAGGTGTTCAGCCATCTCCGGAAAAGCAGGGCTCCATCATGCATAAGGGCTACATGGGAAGACAAATGCCATTGCTCCGAATGTCCTCCCCTCTCAGTTTTTAATTGCTGAGCACGACATCATATGGTATGGAGTATCACTTTGGTCAGTTGGGGTCAGCTGTCCCGGCTGTTTCTTCTCTTGAATTCTTGTGCACCCCCAGCCTACTTGCTGGTGGGGTGGTGTGAGGAGCAGAAAAGGCCTTGACTCCGTGTAAGCACTGCTCAGCAATAATGAAAATATCCCTGTATTATCTACACTGTTTTCAGCACAAATCCAAAACATAGCCACATACCAGATACTATGAAGAAAATTAACTCTAACCCAGCCAAAACCAGCATGATAACTTCTGTTATGGGAATTCCCACTTTCTGAAGGAGAACTCTAGTTATTGCATGGAAAAGAAATTTCTTTGCCAGTCTGTAAATGGTACTTAAATTTATCTTTTGAGTGTTCCCACTTTGCTTTAGTTAAAAAGCTCAGTGAAGAATAAAAGTTTTCTTTTGCTTTGGTTGGTTTGGATTTTGTCAAGTATCTTAAAGTAAAAGTGAGAACCATGAGCCACCATAACATTTCCTCTCAACTGAAGGCAAATTCCTCCCTCTGGTAGATCAGGATTTGAATTCCAGAGCTATGTTTTACTTTCCCCAGGATAAGAACAAATGTGAGCTAATGCAGACCAAAGAATTCAAAAAAAAGAAAAATTATATTGGATTCATTACTACTCAATCAGAAAATGCAGAATTGCATTCTCATGCCAATAGCTGGGGATGTGTAAAAAAAAAAATCTGAAAAATATTTCTGTGATCATGTTTAAAGTTGCAAGGAGAAAAATTAGGATTTTAATTTAAAATGGAAAATATTATTAAGGGATTTCAAAACCTGAAACATTTTCAAAATGGAGTAGTTTTACTTTTGCTTTGTCTCCCCTTTTTGACTAGCATGTAAAAGAAAATAATGGTCCCTAACTTTGATAGGTAAAAGAAAGGTTTCGAGAACTGAAAGGGAAGGTTGCATTTTTTCTCAATGCAATTTTTCAAAAAGGTAACATTTTTGTGCAACACAATGATAAACGGAAAGGAAAGAAATATTAAAAAAAGCCTCTCAAGATGTATTGCTCTTTGGTAGTTGATTAAAACACTGGAGGTGTGGGAGGCTTTAAAGTGTCTTATTTATTTATATTAGTGTATACACATCTATTGCTAGTTAACAGCAAATACATGATTTAACACGCATCAAATAAGGAGTGAGCAATTAAATATCTTTTCCCACAACTTCGAAAATATACCACAAACCCTCAAAGACCTAAAGACTGATTGCAAACAAGTGAAGGAAGGGCAGTCACAACATTTATGCTATGTTTTAGGTTGATCCATCTCAAAGCATAAATGGGGCATAAAAAAATCTGTCCACTAAGAACAAAGCTTCCTTGACCTTATTATTTGGCCAGGAAAGAACATTGAAGCTAAAATACACTGGTTATTAGGAAACATTTGCATTCTTTGAGAACTCTGGATGGTAAAAATAAACTTTGAGGAGTAGTTTAGGTGACCCTCAGATCTTACAACAGTGGTACTAGTGAACATGTACCCCTGATATCGAGAGCAGTGGCAGGCAATTACTTTGACTTGCAGAATTTCAGCAGCTGCTAGTTATATATCATCTTCTTCCTTACATGCAGCCATTGTTTTTCACTAATCTGCAGGAAATAGCTCGGAATTGTGAAAAAGCATTTTGAAAATCATTTTGGCTGCCTAGTGGAGTGGCAGTTTCTGCATCAGTGCTGCTGCCACCATGGGAACTGCACTTAACCAGACAAGTTGTGATCTTCAGCTTTAGCCCCATAGCTGGCTAAGTGGAGGGGGCGAGTCCCATAATAGACTGAACCTGGCTGGCTCTGTGTCACGTAAGCAGCTGGAGCACCTTGGAGCATCAGAAAACATTCAAAGAAAGATCGCAGAAGCTGATGTAAAATTACATCTCAAGGAGGAATTAATACAAGTAAATCTGACGTTGTCAGCTCCCTGACAAAAACAGAAACAATCAAACTTTATACAATGCTGATGCCATATCATGATAGTGGAGAACGTGTACATCTCGAGGCATTGTGAGACCATTTTGCAGCCAGAGGTTTGTCTGAAAAACCCTTATAACAGTCAACACACTAAATAAAATCAGTAGTAACACACAACTAACCAAAACAGGAAGCACAAGAAAAAGTTGTAATTTTGAATTATGATAGCATGTTTGCCCAATTGGATCCTATTACCTTTGTTGGCTAGAGATGGATATTACATGCTGAAAACAGAAGCAAGGTGTCTGAGCCACTGGATGGAAAAAAAATAGATGAGCATTAACAGTCTTACAAGAAGGCTGATGCCAAAGTCCCCTCTTCCTCAGAAGAGATTTTTATTGTAATATTTCAGACCATAGTCCAGTTTCAGTGTTGAGGTTTTATTAATTTGGGAAAAGTTGTCAGGGGGATAAACCAAATCCCTTCTCCTGACTGTATCACAGGACTGAATCCTGCTTCTGGGCTCAGGAGGACTGGGGTGGAGGATTCTCCTTGCTACCAGGACTGCACATACTTTGGTGGATCGAGCATCCTGACATCTCCCTGCCAGTGCCCTGTCCAGGCCTTGTAGCATCAGCAGCTTCCCATTGCTTTCCAACAGTAATTATTTTTTTAACTGAGCTTGTGTGTTTTATTATTTCCTAAAAAGATATATGTCCCAACTCATTTAAGAGTGAATGAGGAGAGCGGGGAATGCTACAGTCAGTGCTCCTTACCTGCTGAATGTCCATAATGACTTCCTACGGCCTTCTGATCCGTGAATCGGCAAAAACAACTAGACTGTCTCGAACTCAGACCTGCAAGGTCCATCCTGGTTGGTTCAGCAGCACTTGTCCTGGTGAGAAGGGAAGACAGAGCTCAGCCTGTTTCTCTCCCAAGGCAGCCAAGGGGACAAAGGCAGGAGGAGACCTCACGCCCCTTGTGCCCTGCCAGGACAAAGCAATGATCCAGCTGCCATGTCTGGAGGACTCCAGCAGCAGAGGGTCCCACAAGAGGAGCCTGCAGCCCCCATCAGCCCTCAGATCCCCTGGCATGGAAGAGATTGCCAGATGCCTGCACACAACCTCTGGGGACAGCAGGGGCTGTCAGGGTGCATCTCTCTCGCGCTACCCTTGGAGGAGAGCAGCAGCCCATGCCACTCACTTGCTCTCACAATACCCAAAAAGATGACCAAATAGAGACAAAACAGATGTATTTGCAGCGCTTGGCCCTAGTGGAAGAGGAGCTCTGGTGGCACCCAGGACAGAGCCACCCTCCATCTCTAGCAATATTAATTTTCTTCCCCTCAGCAAGGACAAGACAGCTGCTGGCACAGCCATTGCTCCTCACAAAATGTCTGCCATGGTGACCCACCTTCACTGCAAAATGGCTGCCGATAGCTTCTAGAAACCGCCAAGATTCATATGTTTTATTGTTATTTCGCCCTTCCCCAAGCCTGGATTTTATTCTCTCTGCTGGCATAGCTTGGCCTTCTCTGTCTGCTCCGCCTGCTGAAGAGAAGAGGCATGCCTGGCTCTTCACTTTGGGGTGCCATTAATAATTCTCCCACAAGGACAAGGTGGGGAGGAAAGGCCGCAGACTCCCAGCTTCATTGCCACCTTCCTTGATTTAAAAGGTAATCTAGTGAATTACGGGAGATTAAAAGATTACAATTCTTAATGTTACTGAGAGGGACCAGAGGAGATGAGGAAATGTAAACGGCTAGGGAAAAAGCACAGGGGAGAAAACAGAGACTGAAAGTGCAAGAAGGAAAATAGGCCAAGAATAAATTTGCATCTTAAATTCTGCTGAATTTAGTCTATTAATAAGTAGACAAATCTGTCAAATCTGCTCATCTGAGTGGAAAGTTTTATATCAGGCTGCATTTCCCCAGCAGAAATTAATACAGGCTGTGCAGGGATAAAGGTAGTGAAAGCCCTATACAAAAAGAGTCGGCAGGTCTCTGCCAGCAGCAGCTATTGATTCCCCGTCCTGAGAGGAAGCGTGGCTGACAGCAGTGCAGGCTGTCCTGGTTTGACACTGGAAAATGTGCAGCTCTTTAGCCAAATCAGATGTGTGCAAACCAGGGAGTCGACATCTTGGAAAGACTCCTGCCTGTGCCTGACTTGACCCGGTGGGAACAGCCATTGAAGTAATTGCAATGGAAATTAAATTCGTGAAGTACAAGTTAATCTTGATGTTTTGATTTTTTCAGGGAACTCTTGGGTGTATTTTTCCCAAAGTGCCACTTGCTGGAGGCATGCCATTCAATGTTGTTTCATTCAAGATACACAGTTCTAATCTTACAGGTGAGAAATAAAGGATGAACAACCTGGGTCCAGTAAAGACATTGAAAACAACCACCACCAATACATAAGACCAAAGCAACTATAATGTTTCTTAAATCTTATGACTGCTGGAGCCTGAACCATGACTTGCAAATGGTTAAGGCTGGTATCACTGTGTCTTTGCTTGTCCATTCCTTTATTATTAAGGTTTTCTTCTCTGGATCACTATCCTTAAAATGGAACATTGAGCCTTCCCTCCACAGAATCTTCTCCCAGCAATGACAGCCCAGCTGGAATTACCCAAATCTCCCCTCCAGAACAAATCACCTGAGGTGACTCTGCCATAGACTGGCAGCTCTCTTGTATTCCGGATTTTGGTCTTCCACTCCTTCTTTCCCAACATTGGAAATTTTCTGTCTTCTTGTATGTCTTTTTATACAAATGCAGTCACTGCAGTTGTTGTTGTCACCAGTCATGGGCGGGCGAGATTCTGACACCTAGAGTGTGCCTTAAGGTGAGGTATCTACTGGCATTTGAAATGCTATGATCTATCCCATCTAGTGGAGATCTGATGGGACAGAAGGACACAGGTCCTTCTGGAGTCCTTTTATCTCTCCTGCTAGTATCATGCAGATTTATGGGATACTCCAGGACACCTCAAATATTATTAGATGCCTATTTCTAGGCAACTGCATCAAATCCCTTCAACTCAACTGAATACAAGATTAAGACACTTAAATTTAAGTGACTAAACTAGGTGATTTCATGGATGCTAAGAACATAAACTTCTATTAACAGAAGAGATCTTGTCAATATTGTCTGTGGGGCCTAGAGAGCTGGGCAGCTAGGAGTGGCTCATTTTGGGGACTTGCCCACAAATGTTGGGCATCAATAGGTATTCCTCAAAGGAATGTCCTCCTTCCTCCTTTTATAGTCAATGAAGAAAAATTGGCAACTGTAGAATTCATCTAACTTATTTCGGATGACTATTTTTGGATGAGATTGTTTGCAACCTAGAAACGTCTTTTGTTACCACTGTCTATGTCAAGAGTCTATAAGAATACCTCAAAGGCATATACGTACAGAATGGACACCTGGGGTTAGGTAAAATGAATCTAAAACT
The DNA here is from genome assembly GCA_013396915.1 of Stercorarius parasiticus. Classification (NCBI taxonomy): domain Eukaryota; kingdom Metazoa; phylum Chordata; class Aves; order Charadriiformes; family Stercorariidae; genus Stercorarius; species Stercorarius parasiticus. The sequence goes on along the minus strand of VWZL01002272.1, from coordinate 96,288 downwards.
TTTAGTCATGTTGATTTGTATCTCATTTTTAAGCCATCCTATATGAATCAAGGTTATCTTTTAAAGACCCGAACTCACCAGGTTTTCCAGGCAGTTAGGAGCTCGCACTTTTGCTCCAAGATATGTTGTAATAAACTAACTTCAAACCAGAAACTGAGCAAACAATTTTACTGCAGTATCAATTTAGGACTAATAATCTCTACTGACTGACAATGAAGGAGGATGCAGCACTGTGCTAACGCACTCCTAAGATTTGCTGTTTGAGCTGGCTTCTGCCCAGGTCCTTTGCCCACAGGGAGGGCCAGTTCGCTTTGGACTGAACAGAGGTTATCTAGATGTACTAAAAAATGTATATGTTCAAGCGCCAATCTTAGGTGTGTTGCAAAAGCACTGGGTGAAGTTTTTCTCAAGGTTATATTCTTAGAACCTAAGGTCCTCTCTTAATCTTTCTGACTTCTAATTCTTTAGGGGTAATATCTACACAAATAAGGGTGTTACAACATACAGAGCTATGTGTTTTATTTTTTCTTGAAAACAGAATTCAAAATGATAACGAGGTATTTTAAAGCCTTTGAAGATTTGGACCTCAGCCTTTTTAGATAAAATGCAGATTTTTTTTCAGCAGCAGTAGTTTATATTTATTATGCCAAATCTGTAAGTCAGGGTCAAATATTTGCAGCTTTATTCTATGGAGGACAATAAGCAAGCATTACCACAACAGTACGGTTTGGTATAGCAACAGAAATATTGAAAGAGATTATTATTCGTTATTCTGATAAATAATGAAACATATAATAACCACATATAATACAATTCTATTTTTTTTCAAAACAAATAACACTGGAACAAAACCCGCAGAATATTATCAGCTGGCATTATACCCATTAAATGCAACAGTATATGTATTTGGAGTGATGCAAAATACATAGTTACAATATAAACAATTTCTAGACAGGATTCTTCCATGGTGATACTTTAAAATGGAAAAGCATTTTGTCATCAATAAAAAGATCTAACTATGACATATGTCAGAAGAAATATATGTGCTTCAATGAGCTAGTAATGCAAGTTCCAATCATCATAGTCTCAGGAAAAACAATCTCATTTAAAATTTGGCAGTCAGTTTTGAATTGTACTTTATCCTTTCTAGTCTTCCCTAATTTAATATATAGCAATGAAAACATTTGGAAATAATTAGATGCCAAATAACCATTAATAATTTACCTCGTGACAAAGATCGAGTAATCGAAATCAAGTATTTCAGTGCTTTTAATGAAACCAGTAACAAGTCTTCATATTTAAGTTCTATATGCTCTATATTCTCATCATTTATATGGACTGTCCCATGTTTACAACATTTACCCAGTATTTTAATAATTATGCAAATAAATTATGAAATTATAGATAAAATCAACATACATTACCAGATTATAAAGAGGAAATGTAATCTGAAAATAGTATTTTTTCTATTGCCTGTATTCGTGGCTCCTCTAAACCCACCAGGAAGACACATAATTAGCATGGTGAGCTACCTACAGGTGGAACTTGACAGTAATCTGCAAATCTCCGTGTATGTTTGCGAGTAAATTACATCCTTTTGTAGACACTTTTACATCCTTTTCCAGACAATTCATCTCAGGGAGATGACAGTTTCTTTGCAGAAGGCTCAGTTATCTATAATTGTTGAGATAAGAGTGCTATCATCCTGTCCCAAAAGATGTGCCCATGCCTGGACAGCCTCTGCGTGCCCAGCTGTAACCATACAGACAACACACGGTCAGTTCCCTGCTGTTTACAGCCACGTTTACTGTCAGTACCAGAATAGGAATGGAAGTCAGTTATTCTCATTTCTTGTCTCTTTTAGGGATCTTACAGAAATCCTTGTATATGGATTGTTCAAACACTGTCAGTCGATAGCTCCTATTACAGTAGAGAATATTCCACGTGGATTCTTTCAGGTAATATATTTATCAACAATGATCATCATTGAATGCTTAAATGAGGATTCAGAACCAATAATACAGAGCACTGAACATTAATGAGTTTAGAACAAAAAAGTCCACAACTGAAATTTGTTAATACATACAAAATATACAGCATTGCCCATACCAAGGGGAAACCAGATACATTACGGGGAGAACTGTATGATTGTGGGAACTAGAGTATCAAAAAGGAATAAAATTTAATAGCACAGATTTGTGCCCTTAGGGACTAATAACAAGAATTTCTACCTTTAGGCAGAAATTTATCAGTCATGAATGATGAAAAGTAAAAGGATCTAGGTGTTTTATATAGTCACTGAGTAACTGCAAGCTACTAATGTGATACAGATGTGAAAAAGGCTAATGCAAAGCTTGTCTGTTTTCGGATGTAGAGAGATACTGCTATCATCAACAGCCCTCCTGAAACCTCAGATAGAGCATGATTGTCATCCACAATTACGACCAATTCTACTTGAAAGAATAAAGAAGACCAATACAGTGATGTTAAGAATGGAGAACCTGCCTTTAAATGAAGTAAAAGAGTTAGGCTTAGGAAAATGAAGCCTAGATGTAATACAGTGACTTGGCCTATACATATTGGCATCTACACTCCAGAAAGATAAAAGTACAAAGTAGGCTGAAGACGGGTAAAGAACAAACAGTTATTTAAAGACTTCGAGGGCTGAAAATTGCAAGGTGAGTATATAGTCATCAGATTTTGGAATAAGAGAAATTAGAGGTAGGACAAAGGAATTTGCCTTCTAAAAATGGAGGCTGATCAGTTTATGAAAGGAGCTATTCGACTGCCTCTTGAAGACATCAAGAAATTGGATTTGGTGACCCAGGAACTTCTTTCCAGTCTCTGCTCTCCTGAGGAACTAGTGGCTACAAAACAAAGGCTATGTAAAATGGGTCTTACTGATGAATATTAGGTATTTTACCTCACTTCTGCTTGTTTAATGCTTGTTGGAAGATGTTTGGACCCAAATCCAATTAAATGTTTAGGAACTCTTACCTTATTAATCTACTAACTTCCAATTAGATTCAATAATTCATTAATTTGGAAATGAAGGAACCTAAAAAGATTTCGGGAGCTTGAATTTCAGACGGGAACCATGTCACAGACAATGCAGGGGAAGGGCAAGATAAGAATATGGGGAGGATGATTGTGCATAGACCAGAGCAGTGTTGTCCATAATAAGAGTCTTTATCAGCTTTAGTTCTAAACCAGAAAAGACCACATTTGACCACCACTATATGAAAAAAAACATTGAAATTTACTCTATTACCCACAATATTAAGCCAAATAGCTAGTATCGTACTTGCCTATAACTTATTTGGCTATCACATATATTCTAGGAGGGCATCCAGTCTTGACTCGAAGGCATCCAGAAATGGCAAATTCATCAGTTCAACTGGTAGTTTGTTCCAGTGATTAATCATGCCAAATGTAAAAAGTGTGTAGTGCATTTCTAATTTGAATGTGTCTCCTAGATTAAAGAGCAATTTTACATCTCGTATTTCCTCCCAGCAGAGGTTTATGTATTCTGCAATGAAGCCAATGTTTAAGCTCTGTCTATACGGCACTCTGGCACCATCCCATCTCCTTATCAGAGTGAGACTAAGGCATGTGTCATTCCCCTGCCATTACCCACACTCTAACTTCTGTGTAAACAAAATCCTGGCTTCCAAACTGCATGGAAGCCATGGGTCTCTGGGTCTGGACGACCAGCAAATGTGAACTCCATGGCATCTTCTTCTCCCAGAGGGTAAATTAGGTGCAATCACAGTCCTTTTTATTCAACAGAGAAACATCTTTTACCATAAAATATTATTTTTCATCCCAAAAAGAAGTTGAGGCTCTGCTGCACATTGTCCAGAATTTCAGTGTTCCTTTAAAACTCATTTTATGTTAGTATTTTATATTATATTCCAGTACTGTCTCACCAATGCCATGACCCTGGTGAAAAGCACCTTCCTGCTCTTATTTTATTAACACGGTCAAAGGATACGCTTATTTTTTTTCCCCATAACTACAATGGGAGCCCAGATTCAATCACTTACCTCTTATGAGTCTACATCCTTTTCAGTGATTTTTTTTTCCTAGGATGCAGTTCCTTCTCTCTTGTGTGATAGCTATTCAATATCCTAATAAATCCTAGTTAATATTGTGGTCCTGAGGAAATCTAACATGGAAAAGTTTCCATAACATTTAGCTTTTTCATGACCTTGAAATGTGTTTCCAGGAGGAATTTGGGTATTTTTTTGGCTTTATTTTGGCATAGTGCTGAAAAATAAACAGGGAGAGAAGGGAAATAAATACTTGTTCACAAAACAAAACTGTATCACATTTTTAGGCAACTTTAATTTCTTTGACAAATCTCAGCAGTAACTACATGATCATGAGGACTGAATTATCCTCCCCAAAAGACAAACAGAGCAGAGTGGAATAGCATAGTGGTTCCCTTTTCCAGCTGCATTTTCAGAAGACAAATACTGAAGGCTCAGTTACCTGATCATAAATACCCAATGCTTTTGAGATGCCCCAGCGTGCGTTGCATTCTGTAATACTGGTGATATCTGTAATACCTGTAATATCTGAGATGCACAGGGATGTCTCTGATACACCAGAGCAAATCGGACAGCATTATGCTTGGGAACAGAGTCAATGCCTGAATGACTGGCTCGAGTGATGGATGTGCATAGTCAGGTCTTTAAAATCGACAGCTGAAACGCAGATATTGTTATGCACATAATGTGAAGGCTACAGTTTACTAGCAGTGGGTGAACTTCACATACCTCAGATATTAGGATGGGCGACCACTTGACAGGATGTTGACTGTGTACAATTTAAAAGCTATAGCAATCTTTTTCTGCTACCTGATTTTTAAAAGGAAATCCTAAACCAATCCTTCAGTAGGATTATATGCCAACCGTTGATAGCAATAGTCTTATTTATATTTTGTTTTTAGTTGATTAGTCTTAAACCAGAGAGAGACATTTTGTGCATAGTACCTCAGAAAGGATAGAATGAAGCCAGGAAAATACAGAGAAGGCTGAAATGGGTGATTCCTAATGTGGCCTGACTTTCCTGATAGAGCAACTGAGATATGTAGGACAAAGTTAGCTTTGACTTTTCAGCCTGGAAAAGGCTACTCCTGAAGGACATAAAAATTAATGAATGGCAAGGATAGAGCGAAAAGAGATTATTGCTTACTACCTCCTCCAGTACAGGAAGAACTAGTGGTCACCTGCTCAAGCTATTGGGTGGCAGGTTCAAATCAAAATCAAAACCAAACAGCTACAGAGTTTGGCCAATGGCTGTTGTAAATACAAGTTTTACACAGGCTCAAATGAAAACTGGGCAGGACAATATTACACTGAAGTTACTAAATAAGCAGAGACTGCACAGTTCTCAGGAAATATTGGAGTGTGGGAGTATAGTCAGGAAGCACACCATTCATGCTCACTCTATTCCTATAGTGTTTCCTGAGCATTTTTATGTGTGCGTTCTTTTATATAATGTCCTATGTAAACGAGCCCTTGTTATGGATCAGAACTTTAGTGCATCATGAGACATCATCAACGGAGCCAGAAAAATTAAAACGCGATGCAATTCAACAGAGCACTTAAATGCATGCTTAGTTTGATTTCATTGAACCTTCAATTTATGCTTAACTGCTTTGTGGAATAGGAAAGGAAAAAACTATCTGCTTAACTCATCTAAGGAAATAGAATCTGTGTTTATACAACACAGCAAACTACAGACCTCTGCACTGAAAGGGCCTGCGTTGAGAAAGTACATCTCAAGTGCAAGGAATTGCATATGTTGAGGATGCTAAATTAGAGCTTTCATGTGACAGAATAAAGAAGGACAATACTTAAATGGAATCATGTTGTTTTAGTAACATCAGTTTTAAGTAATAACAGATGTCTGTATAGTTAGGGTCATATCTACGTTCAGTCTATGTTACAAAACTTCAGTCCTGTTGGTCTAAAGATATGCATCTTTAAAGATATGCTAAGGATATATATCATCTAACAATATCCCCTGGGAGCTCCTGGCTCATTAACTTGCTCTGCAATGAGGAGTAATATGTGGCACTAATCTTACCAGGGAAAAAACCTGCCAATTCTTAAAGTTGCATCCTTGCCAGTGGGAGCACCTTTCTTGCCCAGTGTGAGTTGGCATTTTTCCACGAGACTTTGGGAAAAGTAAGGAAATGGCTTCAGACACATGCAATGAAAGTTGGAGCTGTGTATCAGCTGCAGTAGCTTGTTAATTATCATAGGGGCATAAAAATGTCCAGGACTGGAGGAGCCTCAAGAGATGCAGGTTCTTGCTGCGAGTTTTCCTTGCTTTGACTTTTCACGTGCTTTATGTCTGGTTTTCAGGTCCTTCTGGATGTCCTGATAAAATCTCTTATACTTCACATCAGTTATGAGAGCGGAGGTGCTTGGTACTGTTTGGACACATTCAGGGAGTGAGCAGATATGACACAGGACTTCAACTCTCATGACTGACACTTGGAGGTTATATGGATGCCATAGGGTAACTTAGACAACAAAAAAATATTTAGACAACTGAACTGATCCCGTAGGGTTGAGTCAGTTTGAAATTAGCAAGCCCAAAATATAGATGTCTGCATGGGCTTCATCAGTTAATTAGACATAGGTGCCTGGCTACCCTAAAATATCAAAATCATTTTCAAAAGCAGATGTGAACGGGACTTCTGGAAAACTCAAGCACTAATGAAGCAGCCTGAAGCAGCAAGGTAAGTAGGATTCTTCAAGTCATCTCAGAGGGCATAAGATGTCTATGTTTATGTAGGTGAATTTTGCCCAAGACATTTTCTTCAAGGAAAGCTGAATACCCATCTAGGCTCCATAGACTACATTTACTAGAGGTGTAGTGCTACTTTAGGCACTATTGTTGCTACATCAGTTCCCCAGCTGCCTCTTCAGAAGGACACAGGCCTTCTGTAGGTCCCCTGTCAACCACTGGTAACCCTTGGTCTTCTTGAATACAACAAAATGCCTTCATGTGAGCAACTGAACTGAACCTGAGAGCTCCAATGACTACAACAGAAGTTTATAGCCTGCCTCAGGTATTGACATCTACATGGAAGCATGCACATTTGGGTGTTTTGTGGCACGCCTTGGTTGCCTGAACACATACATCTAGTGTCACCGAGACACCTGGGCTATTTCACTTGGCCTGCAGCTTATGCAGCTCCCACTGCCACTGTATCATGTCTGCCAGCCCTTCGGGACATCTCAGATAAACTAGGGTTCTCAAGTGGCCATGGACTCCCATTTCAATTGAATCTCATTTTTAATTTTCAGTTGAATTCCACATTGGTCTCTTTGTTTTCTTCCTGTCATACTCTTCATTAAGATAGTTTGCTGTTGTGTTTTTTATGATCTTTTGACTGATAGCTTGCATGCAAGCTTTTGATGCTTTTGTTGATCCTTGTAAGATGTCTTGCCTTCCTCGTCTCTGGGTATAGAATCAGAATCATAGAATAGTTTGGGTTGGAAGGGACCACTAAAGGTCATCTAGTCCAACCCCCCTGCAATGAGAAGGGACATCTTCAACTAAATCAGGTTGCTCAGAGCCCCGTCCAACTTCACCTTGAATGTTTCCAGGGATGGGGCATCTACCACCTCTCTGGGCAACCTGTGCCAGTGTTTCACCACCCCCATTGTAAAAACTTTCTGCCTTCTACCTAGTCTAAGTCTTCCCTGTTTTAGTGTAAAGTCATTACCACTTGTCCTATCGCTATAGGCCCCGCTGAAAAGTTTTTCCCCATCTTTCCTGTAGGCCCCCTTTAAGTACTGGAAGGCCACTATAATGTCTCCCAGGAGCCTTCTCTTCTCCAGGCTGACCAACCCCAACTCTCTCAGCCTGTCTTCACAGGAGAGATTCTCTATCATAGAATCATAGAATGTGTTGGGTTGGAAGGGACCTCTAAAGGCCATCTAGTCCAACCACCCTGCAGTAAGCAGGGACATCTTCAACTAGATCAGATTGCTCAGAGCCTCATCAAGCCTGGCCTTGAATGTCTCCAGGGATGGGGCCTCCTCCACCTCTCAGGGCCATTCTATCCTTCTGATCATTTTTGTGGCCCTCCTCTGGACCCGCTCCAACAGCTCCATGACTTTCCTGTGCTGAGGGCTCCAGAGATGGTCCCAGGACTCCAAGTGGGGTCTCACCAGGGCGGAGCAGAGGGGCAGAATCCCCCTCCTTGCCCTGCTGGCCATGCCGCTTTTGATGCAGCCCAGGATGCCATTGGCTTTCTGGGCTGCGAGTGCACATTTCCAGCTCAATGTGTGTATGAAAGGCTTCTTTCCAAAGTTCACTGAATTTGTGTTGCTGCTTTCTCTTTTTTTTTTAGAATAATGGTTCTATCATTTCATGGCTACGCTCACTCAAACCATCTTCCCTCTTTCCTCTTTATTAGTCAGAATCAAATCTAAAAGAGCTATTCTCCTTATTAAAGTACTTGTCCTTAACATAGTCCAAGAATTTTGAAAATCACTGATGTCTTATCACACTGCAGGCCCCACACTATTTTACCAGACACAGTCCAATTAATTGGAAAGTCACCCCCATAAAAAAGAAAACATATGGTCTAGAAATATGTTTGTTCCTTTTGTCTTCACTCAGTACCCGTAACTCTGCCTCTCATCCCTTCTGGAACGAGCAAAGGCTCTTTTCATGCAAGGCAAAAACCTTTTTTGTTTGCCTTGCCTTTTTGTTACATTTCAGATCTTGTTATGGTAAAAAGCACAATGTCTTTTTTGTGAAGCCTAGAATTTATTAGGCTAATTTAAATGCTTAACATTCTAGTAAAAGAGTTATCATTAGTCCAGTTACAATGATATTAACATTTGTAGTCCAAATGATCTAATTATTATAGCAAAATGTCATTAACAGTAAAAATTGTTATATATAAACTTCCTAATATTTAAATATCCATCCTTTTTTTCTGAAGCAGTGATCATCTTTCCAATGCCCTCGGGTCCTGGGGCTGACAATGCCAGTCTGTCTCAAGGATGGCAGGGAGGGGATCACAACTGGTTGCCAGTGTCCCACATTTCTTACTAAGTGTATTATGATATTAAACCTGAGGATTTATTTGTCTTCTGTTTTGCATCCACTTGCAGTTTTTTTTATACATTTCCTAATGCAGTATATATATTCAGTCTTTCCTCACTGGCCCACAGTTAAAGTTTTTCTGTCTTCACCCATTAGCTATTAATTAAAGTTGTACTGTGGTCCTACCCTCCCTCCCTGTTTTTTAGACCTTTACCATGTATGGTATACACAGATCGATTCAACCAAGTTAAACAGTAGCTACCTGGCCATTGGACAATCCTTGTTACTACTAAAACAACCTAAAATCAGCTCAGGGAAATACAAGTTTGGAAAAATTTGGAGATTTGCGCTCCTGGGGCAATACAAAGCTTATGGCCTGTGCTAGTAATGGCAAAAACATGTTTACAGGGCTATGTGGTCTCAGAATGGTGTAAATTGCACTAACTGTATTTTAAGCAAGAGACTTTGGTGTACCCAAACCAAACACACTGTACAGATCCCAGAAATTAGCTAATGGCAATAAAAATAAATAATGAACTTTATTTACTGTAGCTGGTACTTTAAAGAAAGTAAAGAGGATATTTCACCCTCTCTGTGTCCTGCTCACTCTTTGATTGCACAAATAATTCCAAGGTCATTGCTCCTTAGGTGGGCTGTCGCAGCACGATGTCAGCATCCTGGATCCTCCTGAGGAGCTACAGATCTTGATGATACTGATTTCCTCACCTTTACATTCACCTGGGTCCAGTTTTATCCATTTGCTAGAACAGTCTTATTCCTTCTAAACCAGTCTGCAGTTTTATGTTATACCTGACTGTTGCTGTACAGAGGGTCCTACCAAACGACTGCAATATATGGTATATTTGCTTTTATTTTACCTGTTGGTTAAAGATAAATGTTAGATCACACAATAGTTGTGATTGTTTGTGTCCAACAAATGCTGGGCATTTGGGGACACAAAGCCACGTAGAAAATTCCAGGAAATCTCAACTGACTTGAGATGCTTCTGTTTAGGCAACTGAGTCAAGCCCTAGGACTCTGAAGTTTATTCCCACCCTAAATGTCAGTTTTATCTACTTTAGTACTCTGATAATGTTCACGAATGTATCAGCATGCTTTAAGTTAATATTTAGACCCTAGTTAATTAAAAACAGCTTTTTAATCAAGAACTTTCCTCATTTCCTCTTTATGAATGTTAATATGATTTTGTAAATCATTCATTTTTATCAATGTCATGCCAATGCCGAGGCTTTTAAAAAGGCTTCTTGCCAAAACAGTTTAGGCATCTGGAGTACTGTACCCCGTGATAAGATTCACATAGAAAGCTATTCCATTATGAAGTATTTTCTGCAAGGATTTTAAGCCTGCAGGCTGCACTTACAGATAAAACAGAATCTTGGAACTGAGCAGCATCTAATCTGAAGTATCCTTTTATTCTGTCCTAATAGTGCTGTTTTAAAAGATTTCTCATTTTTATGGGATCTTTGTGAACAAATAATTACAAATGTTTGAGCTTTTTTTTCCTCTAAATTACAGAACAGCAAAAAATAAGCTTTAATTCAAATGACGTTTCCTGATGGAAAACTGTCTGCAAAATTTTGTTGATCTGAGCAACAGTTTGAAGAGAGGAACAGCTTTGATAAAGTTCTCATTCCTTCAACTTTTTACCAATTTGCATTGACAGATTTTCTTTAGAAACGCAAAGTATAGTACATTTTGCCCCAGAAGGGAATACAGTGACAGGTGCTCTCAATCAAGGTTTGTTGGCTATCCGTACAAATTTCATCATATGCTGGTTATTGAACTTCTGACAGCTATAATTGTGGAACATAACTGGATGATCTAAGTCTGAACAGGTTGTACAACACTTGCTAGATAATATATTATTCCAATGATGTGCTTTCTGAGCAGTCTTAAAAACTGCCAGTGGACTAGACTGGGTATCAGAGGAATTAAACAACACATGTTTTGCTCAGTTCTGTGCTGTGCTAAAGCATCCTACTGGGCTGATGTGGCCTTACTGCTTGGCAAGAGAATTTGCTTAGAGCTAGTTTGAATATATGTACATAGCACTGCCTTTTGTGGCAACACCAAACTTCGAGTAAATACATCTTAATTTCCAGCCTTCCAGATCGTACACAAAATAATTTAGCCAGCAATGCAAGCTGGACACTTTGGTTTTCTGCATCTTTCTAGGTCAAATAACTTTTAAGATCTGATTTTCCAAAATAATGTTAGAAGACATTCCAGAACTTGAAAAGTCTTTCGTCTATTGAAATATCATGTTGTATGCCACTATGTCCTATTGCTCTCAAAAGATTAAAAATATTTCAGTAAACTGGAGTTGAAAAAGAAGATTTGGGGGCAATTAAGGGGAAGTTACTGGTGCAAGAGAGAGACAGAAAACACTCAAAACCATAAAGCAAGCCTCAGGTTTTTACATTAATGCATTAGTTCTAAAATAAAGTGTCTTCAAAGGACGAGACATCTGTTTCATACTGGGCAAATACACCGGCTCAGCAAATCATGTCGTTACGTAAAGGGGCTTGAAATCTATGCAAAAGACATTCAATATTTGAGGAATCATGCAGAAATGGTTACTATGAATGTAAAATATTTCTAAACCTTGTTCACTAAATTATTTCACTGAAACATACCTCAAAGAGAGGGAAAGACAAGAATAGTCATCACGATTGCACCCATCTGACTTCCCATATATCATTGGACACGGGTTGTCTAAATCTTACCATAATTTCTGCATGAAGTAATTTATTTATTTGAGATTAATGCCTGTATTTTAGTCTTGCAATGCTTTTGGTTTGTGAAAGATTCTCAGTCATAAAGGGTGCACTGTGCTTTTGAAGTTGTTACAATGGTCACTCCTCCTGAGGTGAGTAAATTCTGTTATTTATGCCTAGCTTCAATTCTGTGTTGCATCCTCTTACACGTTCTTCCATTGTAACGAAGCGTCTAGAACCATAAGATATATTCTCTGTTTGTAGTTATTAGAGACAGTGATCAAATCACCACTTAAATTCTTTGAGATTAGCTAGCACAAAAGCTTATTTTTTTTCCCAGAGAGACTGTGCTCCTATATCTCCAGTATTCAGTAGCTTTAGGGATGTTTTTTTGCTTCTATGGTGCATATGATTCAAAGTTTAAGAAAGAGCTGCTTCAATTTAAGCATTAAATCTGAGATCCAGGCAAATGAAAATGTAAGCTATGGTACAAACTTCCACTGTCATAGCTACTGTAGCTGTCTATATGCCTTCTTTTACTTCAAAATAGGAGTATGGATGCATACTAAGCTATCCCATCTGTGTTCTGGGTTGCTGTAGAGTAAGGGTTTCTGTCAGGCCAGTGACTGTGGAGTAGTTGCTGAACTACAGGTTCCCCATCTAGTAACCTGTTCATCTGCCTATATGTCACAGGCCAGTACTGTAAGCCTCCCATAAAAGCACTGGGCTTTAAGTGAACCCTTCACAGTGTAAGTGCTTACCTCATCCAGGAGCTATTCTGTGTGTAATACACAATTGGTGGTAAAAGGAAAATAAAGCAAAAAATACTGGGCAGCAGCCTCATCCTGCAGCATGCCGCTCTCTGCAGCAAATCTGCGTGATGGTACCTTTTCTCTTCTTGCAGACTGCTGATAATGCAGCAGCAACACGGAAATGTCAATTAGCACTTCCACTGAGAGCAGAAAATTCCATATAGATGGATCCTCACTGCCTTTGTGAAAGATTATATATACATAGCATTGTTTATATCCAGTTTCTACCAGCATACCTGACCAAAATTATTTTGCAGTAGCAAAATACAGAGGATTTTTTTCTTTCTTCTGAAAAGAAGCAATGCTAGGAAATGATAAGGGGAATAAGGTAAGCTATGACAAGACAACAAAGTCTTTACACCGACCTTCCAGAATATGCTGAAGTTCTGATTAAGAGAAACACTTTAATCTTTACTTAATTCCTGCTTAGAGATAAAGGGGCCTTATCAAGAGCCATAAGTATACCCAGAAGGCTAATACATGCCTAAACACTCTGCTGAATAGATTGCCATTAAAACTTTAGCTTACAGAGAAACTTCATAGTTTTATAAAAGGTAGACTTGGAGGGAGTGTTTGGTCTACTGCCTTTTAGATGTTTCTTGTGTTTGAATTCCTGTTGCTTTGGTCTAGCAGTCAGCAAAAGAGTAATGTTAACTCTTCTCTCCACATAGATGTACTGTAGCACACTACTTCCCCATGATTAGATAAGATACTGATACAAGCATCACAGCCACCTTCCTGGAGACCTTTCACACTCACCTTCCTCCTGCCTTGATTCACCCAAGCAGCTAGGCAATACCAAGATGGTACCAGTGGACGACATGGGCTAAGAAATTTCTAGAGATTGTCATCAGTTTAGAAGTGAGGTGCAGAGCAGCCTCGAGGATGTGAGAAATTGTAAGCAATGCAGAAAAACTGGCAAGGCAAAGGCTAAAATAGTTCATTATCTAAAGTACAAAGTAAGAGAGGGAAGTCCATAGATTTGAAAAGTGTAGATCCCAAGTGTTCCAGATTTAATTAAGTTGCAACTATGAATGCAGGTGTAAAATTTGAGAAAGCATGGGTTAAAGCATGCATGCAGAATGTTAATTTTGGCAGTAAGTCTTCAGGACCGGTCTCCTGGGAGAGAAGTGTTGCATGTTTTTCTGTATGAGGCATTTATATCAAACCTAGATGACAGTGACAACAGAATGATTTTTTTTTTATTTTTTTTGCTGTGCCATCCTGGGGAGACTGGAGAATGTCCTGACAGATACACCGCAATTTTCAAAAATCTTTTTGCCTCCTTGTCATTTCAGTTTCTCTCCTCCTTGTAGCCGTTCACCTCCTGTCTTCTGTTACCAGTCATACACTAGAATTGTACCTATCCTCCGAATCTTAAGAAATAAAGGTATGCCTTGTACATAGAGCAGTTCTCTCCAGCATCTCCTTTGGCTGTTTTTTGCTCTTCTGTCCTGTGCACCTCAGAAGTAAAACAGATATTTCAGGAAAGACCCATGTGAACCTAACTCTGCTTTTAAAAGACTCAGTGAAAGTTTTGCCAGGGAGTCTGAAAGCAACAAAATTAAGTTGTATTAGCTCTTTTGAAATCCCATCCATAGATGCAGCAGCCTCTTATGATGACGGAGAAGTTAGCCTTCCAGCCGAATGGGGTAGCGGATGATTCCTCATACATCAAAAGGAAGGAAGCGTTTTGTGAATAGTACTAAAGGGGTTTGTTAAGAGCAGCACATGGCAGCTGCCACAGTTAATGTACAATAAGGGCTGCAAATTAAAGTCACACAAGCAAACCAAGTGGAGTCACAGGAAATCTCCTTCAAAAGAGTTAAGACAAATCTGCCAGGGTGGAGATGTAAGGCCAAATCTTCAGTTAGTGTAAATCAGCACTGACACTAAACACATTTATGATCCACTCAAAGATCTTTTTCCACCTCTGAAATAAACTTTCCATGTTTTCTCTTTAGGATTCTTCAGCTTGGACCTAATTCACAGTAGATGCTCATGACATTAATTTCTCTCTTCCTTTCTCAAAACAGGAGCAAATGGTCTTATAAAATGTAAGCAATCACTACTTCCTTCTTCTAGCATATTTTGAAAGCTTGATATTGCTATAAAGACTAGAAAACATAGTGCATTGCCCAGGTTACACGGATGACAGCTGGAATTATTTCTCTTCCCCCATCCCAATCTTCCTCTGACATCTCTGAAGAAGATAGAAAAAGCAAAACTTAATTTCCAAACCACTGACTAAGCTGTGTCCTTTCCTCATCATATTGATTCATTTGAATGTTTGATTCCCATACCCAAATGCCTGTGGGCAATGGCCACCTCTGTGTTTCTCAACAGTGTCTAGCAGAAAAAAGGTACTTCCTCTGCAGGAATATTTGCAGTTGCCAGCATCACCCTGCAACCAAATAAAATAGAAAATTGCTCAATCAGAGGTGAGCTAGAGAAGTAATCCTGCTCTGCCTTAGGCCCGTGCGCTCTGGTTCCACTTGACGTCCACAGGCTCTACCAGGCATTTCAAGAAATGCTTTAAGAAAAGACACAAAAGAAAGCGGTGAAAAGTTCTCCCTGCTCATGTAATCCTCACATAATAAATTTTGAAGGAGCCTTTCCTAACACACTCTGCTCCCCAGTCTATCAGGATGTTGAAATGGGAATCTGCAGACCAAAGGAACTCAGTCCAAATATCTCAACGAAAAGAATCATTGGAGATTCTGCTGGCATGTGCAAATTATAGAATAAGAGCTGGATATTTGGCACTCTTCTGTTGACTGTAATTTGCTGCATTTGACTAGTCTGCCGTTTGCTTCACCACAACCCATGGGATGCCATTGGCTAAAACATTGCTTGTAACCTGGATTTCTATTTTATTAACCTTCTCCTTTATCTAATGACAGTCTGTCATGTTGTGGGATGCCAGAACAATGTTTGCCTGATAAGATGTCTCCTGGGAAAACAGGCAGTTATAAGGGACAAAAGCATACAAAAATAGACAGCTTCAGTAAAGAGTGCTGCTCTGTGTACCTGCCTTAATTAATACGTGCTCTACTCCTGGTGCATTTGTACTGCCACAAATGTCATTATTTTCAGTTTATTAAGGATACTTGCAAAGAGAGAAGAGTTTTTCTGGAAACCTGACCTCTTCTATGCCTTCCAGATTGGTGGTATGAAAAATAAAGTGTTCTTGGGGGAGAAGGAAAAGTAGGCCAAGAGAAACTTTATTATAAAACTACAGCTCTGAGTTACATGTTTTTGTTTGGACATATTATATGGTAATATTCTAGTACCAGAACCCTGCTATGAGCAATCTGTCTTCATTGTGCCTATTTAATACGCATGGAGAGAGCAATACCTTTAATATCAATTCTCCCTTCACCATGATTTTCTTTTCCCTTGGATTTCCTCATTTTATTTCCCTCCATGAACTCTTTGTAGCACCACAGAATAATTATTCATGTGACACGTTTTGTTCTTACCTTCTCAGCCACCCCTGGGCTTCTTGTCCCTGACAAACAGAATTTTCTGACCAATAAATAACCTTTCCGAGGAGAGCAGTTTGAAAAACAGGTGTGAAATGCAGTGAAAATGTCATCTACTTCAATTTAGATATGCTCCATTTCAGTGACTAGGCCAAATTTTTATCCCAAACTTGCACATAAATCTGTGTCTCATCCGTTTTTTGGCATCTGATTGTCTGAGAGTTTAATACAGACCATTCACTGTCCAGAGAGAATACCCTTAGGAAATCAAAGGACAGTTTATTTAGTGAATATATGACCATCATTGTCATAGGCAGAGTTTCCTATCGATTAAAAAATGAAAATGTCTTATGTCCTTCTTGCCTCCTTGTCATCCTGTGGATTCCCAGGATTTCACAGCGATAAGACCATTTTTTCTAAGCTATGTTATGTCATAATTCACATGAACTTCCTTATATTTTCTGTTTTTTTGATATGTCTTTTGACTAGAAATCTCAGGTGAAAATTAAATTTATCCTCTTCATAGTACATACACTCTCAGCTTCTGGCTCCAAAGCTTTAACTTCAGATACTGAATATTTTTTTACCACTGCAACAAATAACCTTCCATAGTAGCCCAGATCATGTATTATTCTGCCAGTGGTTAAAAGCATGGTGCTTTCAATGAAAATCCACAGCCACTTAACATGGGCAGATAATTGCATACAATGAATGCTGGGTAGGATGAGCGAGTGCTGTGCAAAAGATATCCTTTAACAGATACAGCCCATAACCTGCCCCTTGCCATTCATCCGGCCATGTTAAGCAGTGTGCATGCGTGATTTGTGAAACCTCATCAAAAATCTAAACATACTGTTTCCAATCAGAAGTTTCCGTAATAGTTAATAAAAGATACTGAGGGCAACAAAAGAGTCTGAATGCTAGTGAGATCTGACGGGATGCACATATCAAGAGCACACATGCCAGTTGACCGAACACTACATTTCTCTCCCTTTTTGGTGTTTTTCTTAATGAAACAAAATATCAACCCAGAGACAGGTTATGAAATAAGAATACAAACAAGTAAATTGCATATCAGCCTCGTTGTCCTTTTTCTACCCACCACTCTATGCTGGCTATGTTCAATATGATGTCCTTATTGCAAAGTCTTTATTTATATACATCCTCAGTAGACTATGTACGTATAGCTACGACATCTCTAATTAAGCATAGCCAGATAACAGCACAACTTCAGATCAGTCAGACATCTTTCAGGTAGGGACCAAGTGGTGGTAGCTCTAGCCCAAGACTACTGCTCCCTTGGAGGCACATTGATTAGATTTTACAGATCATTACTTAAAATCAAGAGAAATATAATGTTCAAGTAATCTGTTTTCAGCCTAATTTCTTAACATAATTAATTGTTCTTCCCCAAGAAGGGCAGTCCCTTCTTGCCACATGTTCTTTTCGTTGCTATTAAACCGTTTATTGAGGTAGCTTGCATGGGAAGCTCAGCTAATTGTAAACAGCTGAATGCTAATGTGACTTTGATAGAAGTAAGGCTTAGTGACAGAGTGCTGGCATTTCTTAACTGGGACTAAACTCTATCATCCTTTTTTAATTCAGAGGATAAATTAAATGTCAATCTGAATACCCGCATCTGTTACAGCAGCCTATATTCAATAAAGGTAGCTAGGAAAAGCAGTCAGAAAAGACCATTATGCTTCTCCAGGCTTGTCTTTGGAATTACTGTCTCTGTAATTATTTAGAAATGTTTGGTATGGTTAAAATTCAGAACTTAGGCTCATACCATCTGGTGAGGCACCTCAGCCTATGGCCTCATGATACAGGAGCCACGTATATTTCCTTGAGAGATGGAAATTGGCTTTGGTCTGGGAAAGAACAATTTCCATCACCCAAGAAAACTTCCAGGTGAAGGGAGATCTGAAGGCAGGATCAGGAGACCTGTCACCAGCATGTCTGGATGCCTACCTGCCACTAGGTGTCTGGATGTCTACCTGCCACTGAGCAGAGCCCAACAGCAAACTATTTACTTAAGCTGTTCTCGTTTCAATTTTCAAATCCTACTAAGTGTGAAATAGCGTTAGGTTTGCAACAAAGGAGGTGTCAGACTGCTAATGTTCATACTTAGATGTACACAAGAATGCAAATACAGCTCTAATAGACAGGTACCACTATGCTGTCCCAGGCAGCTTGGGCACCAGTTATCCATGAAATAATATAAAATTTGCTTTTCAGCACTTTTAGCTGCCAGTGAAAACAGACTGAAAAACACAATGACAGTCTCAAGACCTTGCACAGAACTTTTCCCTGGAGTATCCTTGTAGCTAGAGAAAAGAGAAAAATGCTGTATGGGCAGGAAATCAGGAAGAAATTCTATACTGTGAGGGTGGTGAGGCACTGGAACAGGTTGCCCAGTGAACATGTCGATGCCCCATCCCTGGAGGTGTTCAAGGCCAGGCTGGATGGGGCTTTGAGCAGCCTGGTCTAGTGGGAGGTGTCCCTGCCCATGGCAGGGGGGTTGGAACTAGATGATCTCTAAGGTCCCTTCCAACCTGAACCATTCTGTGATTCTGTGATTCTGTGATTCTGTGATTCTGTGAAATTAAGTGTTGTTACTGGACTGTTCCAACATATTTTTATGTTTCAACTTTAAATGCAAATATCTTAATATCCCTCCTAAACAGAAACCATGTCTCTATAATCACTAGGCAAATACCAGGACACTTTCCAATTCCCTTTTTATTTTTTTTTAAAAAAGGAAACTATCCTGTATTTCCAGACAAGAAATCATAAAGCAGAAGTCAGGAAAAACCATCCATAAACATGAAAGGAACAGTGATGAAACCACATACTGTAATCAAACCTGGAGCAATGCTAATTCAGATAAGGAATGACTAGAAAGCCTTTTACTCCTCAGCACACAAAAAGCTCAGTCAATCTAGATTGGACAGGATTGAAGAAAGCCAAGGGCATGAACCTTCATTAAAAAAGAAAGCCTTAGTATAAATCTGTACATTTGTTAATAAGGCCTCAAGACAGCTGAACATGAGCAGACACCTAACACTGCTGAACAGGGACAGACCCAGGCACATTCTTATAATTAAGCCTGTGCTTGCAGCATTTTGTTCCGTTGGAACCTCCTTGTGACCTTCATTACAAACTTGTGTTTCAGAGATGAAGCTGAAAACACAGGGTTAAAAGAAAAGCTTTGTAAGTGTTTGCAAAGGCAAACTGGGAACAGAAACATTAATGTGCACTGGGTTTTATTTCTGGCTGCTCTGCCCCCAGGTTTGGTCATCTGTTTGGAGAATTATTAGGAATTGTGTCTCATGCACCGCCCCAGCCTCAGCCCAATGATTTCTTACTTATTTCTGCTCTAAGATTTAAGAGCAAAAGTGACAACCGAAGTCCCTTCTTTCACAGCTGAGTAAGCAGGCTCATGACAACTTATGAAATGAGAAAAAGAGGTACTTTTGCTATGACTGTAAGAATATAAAATACATTTTTTCCTTTGTTGTTCATTTCCATAAATAAGATCTCAAGAATCAGAACTGGCTGACAGGGAATTTTGGTTTCACAAATGCGAGGGCAGAGGGTCCATTCTGGCCATAGTGATGTTCAACAACATTCTTTGAGGCAGAGAAGTGTTACAACAAAGGTTACAACAAAATTATTAAAATTCTTTATCATCAGATGTTTATTAGATGGTCGTATCACTATTACTTGTGGACGAAAAAAAGAGGGAAATCCCTGAGGGAGCATTTGTATTATTCACCTGGTCCTTTCTCTCTACCTTATAAGTAGTAAGGTCCCATTCCTGCCTTCAGATTTAGCCTTCAGCATCTTGTAGCCATTTTGTGCTGTTCATGTGTCGTCCAAGAAGAGGTCCATCAAATGCATCCATACTGCAAACCCCATAAATCATTCCTGTGCTCCTCAGACACATTAGGATGATGGTCCCCTGCCCATGTGGAAAAGTGTGGGGAGCTATTTTCCTTAGCATCTTTTTCACAAGCATCAAGTAACCCTGCAGTCCCTGGATTCCAGTAAAACCAAGGAAAACTTACTTCTTCCAATGCCCAAAAGCTATTGAAAACCAGCTGAACAAAAGAGTGCTTTACAGGTCTTGGAGTACCAGGAAAAAGCTGGAAGAAGATTAGTTCACAATGTGAAATGGCATGTCTTTCCATGACTAAATATATTTTAAAATAAATAAACAGGTAGATCTGAGTCTAAATAATGACAGCATTATCGTTTCAAAATGAAAGCACAAGAAAATTGCACAATTAACTTGTGCTCACCTATACAAATCATAGAATCATAGAATCATAGAATCTTCATGGTTGGAAAGGACCTTTGAGATCATCGAGTCCAACCATACACACAAAAAAAACCCTCCTACAATCTCTGTCACTAAAGCATGCAGAAGAAGAAGGGTTTAAATTCACACAAACAGAATTCCTTGTGTGCATAGTCTATAACAGACGGGATTGTCTTATTAAATTGCATATTTGTGTGCATATCTGTATACACATAAAATAAATGCATTTTAATTAAAAAAACCTTCCATAATTAGAAGTATTTAAGGAGAAGAGATGTTTCTGTGATAAACTACAGACTGACCCAACAAGAGTTGCTGTGGCTGTGTTGTTTCTGGGAACTTCTTGGTTTGTACATGAGAAAAAGTGATTTATCTGAGGCCTGGTCTTTCTACTTCAAAGGTATTATTAATCTGAATCCCCATATATTGATTTTGAAGTATTACAGGCCCTGAGTACCATTAAACAAGTGATATTGCTTGCACGCAGATGAACAGAAAGGTGATACCACTTTTCTTGTAGGTGGTAAATTTGGCAGTGACTGTGCCTGAAGACTCAAAGGGATTACGGAAAACAGTGGAAGTGGCTTCCAGACCGCTCTCAGTTGTGATTTGAGCTCAGCCATGTGACCAGAAGGTGTTAGATGACAGTTTAATTTCAGGAGAAATTCCACAGCACAAAACCATTACCAAAACTTACAGCAAAGAGATTCATCTGAAAAGGGCGAAGGACTTAATGGAGTTGGAACCTGTACTACCTCTAGGTCAAGCCAAAAGTGCCCTGAGGAGAAGCTTGAGCTGTCATGGGGGATAGGAGACTTTGATCTCCAGGGCTGTATCAATCTTCAATCAGCACTGAATTAACAAGAACAATTCAGAAGCAAAGTGAAGGCTTGTGGGCTCTTATCGCAGCTAGTCCTCTGTGACCTTCACAAATAAATCTAGGCTGGAAAAAAAAACTGCTGTGTAACAAATGCTGCACGGGGAAAAGTGATGCAATAGCTAAACTTTAGAGGACAGCACAGATCTCTAGATCCTGATGAAAGGGAATCCAATCAAAAATATCTAGGGGATGCCCAGTGGAGGAGATGGGCAGCTGATGACCTCAGGAGCTCTTGACGGTAAATGTCATTATTTGCTAAAATAAAATCAAACGTCCCTGCTAAGTTTCTTTGGAGTACTTTTGCTTGCCTGTTCTCAATCAGCACTGTACTTTCCCTACATTTACTGTGGCCCATAGTAAGGGAAAAGTCCGTACAGCAGTGGGGTAACTGGCAGCCAGTACAATCACTGCAGTAGATAAGGGGTGAGCAGGAAAGATCTCAGACCTGCCTCTGGATGCTGCCCCCTCCAAAAGGAGGAGCTTTTTCATTATTTTGGTAGGAGATTGTCGCCGTTTCTCAGAGGGAGTGCAAATCTCTGGTGTAAGCGGGCAGCACTTTGCGTGATTTTCATTCCTGCTGTAGAAGTTTAGTTCATGGATAGGCTGGAAATTGCTCCTACATTTGTCTGTGACACAGACAAATAATAACCATGGACAAAACCCCTTTAGTTTGAATGCTTCCATTCAAGCTCTTCTACATAAATAATGCAAGCTTGGAAGATTTTTACGGATTACTTTCTTTTTCCTTTTTTTGCCCACTGTCTATGGCAAGGGCTATTCTGGGATATGAGTGTGTCCATGCTGCACACCTAAGACTATATTAGAAGCTGTTGGTTACCATAATTTTGTCCTTTCTTGAAGCAAAGTCTAAATCAAGTTCTGTTGCGGCCATCCTAAGCAACTGCAATTGCTTCACTGTTTCTTTCCGTTATGGTCAACTTGTCATGCTGCAGTTCCCAGTGTCAAATGCTTTGATCCATCGCAGCTGGCATGCAGCCACATGGGAAAACAGGAATAAAGAGCTGCTCACTCATCTCTGCTATGTCTAGGCTAGTCAGCAACGCGCTATGTAGTTCTCAGGGAGAATTTCCCTGCAGATTTTCAAGAGTGGTGGGAAGTAATCAGGAATATGCATCTTCCCTCAGATGCACCTGACCACATAGGAACCCTGAATGGGGGCAGGAGCAGGATGAATCCTCTATGACAATTTAGCTGTTCATGCTCATCCTTTCATTTCTGTAGCCCTGTGAAATGTCAGTCTTCCTCTGGAGAGCAGTGATCCCACTGGATTCAAGCCCACCCGCAGTGCCCTCCGCAGCGTGGCTGTGACATAGCGTTAGTCCCCAGGGGTGTGGGACTCTGCTGTGCTGCATGACCCTGCCTTTTCCAAACTGGACCGATGGAAGAAAAGCTCTATTTTCTCTTTCCTGAAGGATGGTTACCTCTGAAGTAGATGCCTCTGGCTCCCCTGAAAATGGAGAAGGAGCCACTGCATTTGAGCAGTGAAGTGGTCTGTTGTGCTTTTCCTGCTCCAGAGAGGGTTTTTTCCTGGGACGGTGCTGATGTCAGTCCATATCAGACGGTTTCAGACTCTCAGCAAACTCAGCCTGGACATCACTACAGCACTGCATCTGATTCATGACAGCAAACTCTCCTGCACAAACACTATGGCCACAGACTTTAAAAACAAAACAAACAAAAAAAAAAAAAAAAAAGAAAAAAGGATTATAAAGGATAATTGAGACTTTGGCAGCTGCTACGTACTTTCAGGGATGGAGAGACCTTAATCAACCCCTGAGCCTGCTGTGATAAACAC
The DNA here is from genome assembly GCA_013396915.1 of Stercorarius parasiticus. NCBI lineage: Eukaryota > Metazoa > Chordata > Aves > Charadriiformes > Stercorariidae > Stercorarius > Stercorarius parasiticus. Next base: position 73,149 of record VWZL01002272.1, on the reverse strand, counting down.
TACCGCTCTCTAGCTTCACATGATGTATGTCTCTGTGCTCAGTCATCATACACAAAGTGTTTGAAAACGTAAGGTACCAATGTAAATGAGTCCTGCACTGAACATGACCATCTACGTGGTGAGAATTACACTTGAAATAAAACTGATTCTCCTTGCCTGCAAATTGTTTTTAAAAGTGCTGTTAAATGTTTTAGTGGTGTTAATAAATGATTCTTAAGGCACTTTGGAAAAAATAACAATCCGTGCTGTTATATTAATAGTGCATACTACAATGGTGCATGAGAAAGCAAAGACAAGTTTCTCATTTGCTTAGGGCTTCAGCTAGCTTTCTAATATTGCTTGATAAAATGTCAAACACTGACGAGTCTAATTATTGCTATCCTTGAACAGTTACACATCATGAGTTGAGCTCCCTGATAAATTATGAGATTATAGCAGTAACAAACAAAGTGTTGTTTTCATTCACTTTCAGGTTTTGAGCATTTATAGGTCAGATATTTTGGTTTTCTAGGTAACCATGAAAATAAAAACATCTTTGTCATCACTGGATTCCAGGGACTGGAGCTATAACAAAACCAGACAGCGTTTTGAAACTCACGTTGGCAATATCATGCTCTATTCCTGTGTCAGAACTATTTGAATGAATGAAAGTACTGGTGTATTAACCCAGTTACAGAAGAAGACGCAGTTTGTTTGCACAACTGTACATTTAGGTGAGAACATTTGAAACAAATCAAGTATATCAATGAAATGAATAAGTAGGAATATGTGCAAGATGGTAATTAAGTCAAGCAGAAATAACAAATTAAGATAGCAAAGTGAACAATTGTTTCATTCAATTTGATGTTGTAGATAAAACAATAGCAATCCAGTATGGTCAATGCTATATTTGTTGGCCTATGAGGATCAGAACAACACAGTACCTTTCCGAATCACTCTGTGAGTCAATATAATCTACTGCACCATGACATTCCTTGCTGTTGTGTCTTTAGGAGAACAAGGAAGGTGTTTGCACGACACTTCTATGTCACTACCTACCTGTGTGAGGCTCCAAAAGGTTGACCATAATAGCTAGCACTTGCAGTCAGCCACAAAGACTGCGGGGTTTTTGCATCAGCAGGTCCTTTTCCTGCCAAGGAAACTTATTGTAAGCACCTGCATGCCAAAGAACATCAGGTTCCCAGGTAGGGTATCACCTACATGGATCTGTTTAGTGTGAAGAGTTAAAACTGGACCTTTATCTTACCACTACAGATGTTTTGCACCATTGGGCATTGAATGAATGTAGACCAGCCATTATGGCATAACATTTTCACCTTCCACGTACATACAAAATATTTAGAACTGTTTGACTGTACTTGTCAGGATATTTGAGACAGTGCAGAAAAATCAATTAATCTTATCAACCTTCTTTAAAAGGTAGCTGTTAACTGCAGGATTTTCACAGAATCACAGAATCACAAAATGATAGGGGTTGTAAGGGACCTCTGCAGATCATCTAGTCCAACCCCCCTGCCAGAGCAGGGTCACCCAGAGCAGGTTACACAGGAACGCGTCCAGGCGGGTTTGGAATATCTTCAGAGACAGAGACTCCACCACCTCTCTGGGCAGCCTGTGCCAGGGCTCTGCCACCCTCAAAGGAAAGAAGTTCCTCCTCATGTTTAGGTGGAACTTCCTATGCTCAAGTTTGTGCCCATTGCCTCTTGTCCTGTCGCTGGGCAGCACTGAAAAGAGCCTGGCCCCATCCTCCTGACACCCACCCTGTAAGTATTTATAAGTGTTGATAAGGTCCCCCCTCAGCTGTCTTTTTTCCAGACTGAAGAGACCCAAATCCCTCAGCCTTTCTTCATAAGAGAGGTGTTCCAGTCCCCTCAGCATCTTGGTAGCCCTTTGCTGCACCCCCTCCAGCAGTTCCCTGTCCCTCTTGAACCTTTCTGGATTTGTGACTTGATTTTATTTTTTTTGTGTTTTTGGATGGGGTTTGGTTTGGTTTCATTTTGTTTCATTTAATTTAATTTCATTTCATTTAGTTCTCATTTGGTTTCATTTTGTTTTGTTTCTTTCCAGTGGGAAATTTGTGAAAACAGCAAGAAAACCTAGAACAGGTTTGATGCTTGATGAAATGACTTTTTTTTTTTAAAAGAAAACATTTTCTCCAGAATTCCCTATCTATCTTTAGTCTACCTTTACTTTAACATCAAAGAAGAAAGTGGGAGATTCTCAGATTTTTGTAGAAACAGTTCTTTCACCCATCCTAATCTTATCTAAAGTTGAATCACAGCTGTTACTAGATAATGCACGCTGTGACCCAAGGATCAATGCCACAGCTTTCTATTGATGTAACAGAAATGTTGCAGATTTATTTGGAAGTATTTTCTGTCCTCTTGCTCTCAGAAGGGCATTCTGTTCCCCATGTTTTGCAATATCTACATGCTTCTATGCTCTGACCACACAACACCTTCATCTTATCCCACTCAGCTGCATTATGTTGGGACACTATTAAATATTTACCTTCTGCAGCATAATGCAGCACTTAAATGCTAAACTTGCCATTTCTGCCAGACAAACATAAACTATAGCAGGGCTTATAAAGTTATAAGTTCCAGATGGTGATGAATAAGTAATGTCGCACCGTGGGCCTAATTGCTCTAAGATTCTAGATACCTGCAAACCATCAATTATACATTACAAGTGCTGCTCCTTAATTGTTTCTTACTGGCATTTCAAAAGAAAATGTAGCACAACAATGGCACTGTACTTGCAGAGAATTTATCTTTGAAAACTCTTTCTTTACCATTACTAGATTTTTAAACTGCTCTTTGGCTCTGAATGAAGTTTACAAAGCTGGCATTGAAAAAGTTCTCAGAAGAGAAAAAATAAGAGTCCGCACTGCCTGTTTTATGATAAAAATGGGAATATACTCGCTGCATGACAGTCATTGTGCCTAATAAATAATCCAATAAGAGGCTGGGCACTGTGCTTCCCTTATTAGTGATTTTAAGAGGCTGATCCAATTAACTTGGAATTTTACCCCAGTTCTGTCTCTACTGGCAGCAGAAAAAAAATGACTGCTAAGTATTTCATAGTTCACTCTGCTCTTCCAGCTCTGGAGAAAGCATGTTGCCAGCCTGGTCATAAGCTCAGCAGGAGTTAGCTGCCCTTGTCTTTCACAAATCAGCAGAGCTGTCTTGCCTGGTAAGCTCAGTTGCATTTCTGCACCTGTTCACCCGGCTCTCTCCCATTGCAAATGCACGTCTCCAAAGAGCTGGTGGTGCTTGCAGAAGACTTCCAGTGAGGTGCATGGACAGTCTGCAGGTCAAACTGACCTCCAGCATCCTGCCTACCCCACCATGCCTTGCTGCATGTAGGATTGGCTTCTTTTTATATTGATCTAGGACATCAGCATACTCTTGGGAGGTAAAACATAGAATCATAGAGTGGTTTGGTTTGGAATGACATCCATAAAGTTAGTCTGAATTTGTAGAGGTGCAAGTAAGAAGACATTGAATAGCAGCCAGTCTGTGCAAAACCACTGTTACTTTTGATTGTAGTGTTCTGGAGTGAACTACCCTAAAAAAAGCCAGCAAAGCTGCTGCCAAAAGATGCCATGGCGCTGATACCTTCCCTATAGCCTTGGTGCCTTTCCTAAAGAATGTGGACCCCTCTATAAGACCAGTTGTCCTGGTATAGAATCATAGAACAGTTTGTTTTGGACTGGGTCTTTAAAGGGCATCTAGTCCAACCTCCCTGCAGTGAGCAGTGACATTAACCTCTGAGCACAGGTTGCTCAGAGCCCTGTCCAACCTGACCTTAAATGTCTCCAGGGATGGGGCATCTACCACCTCTCTGGGCAATCTGTGCCAGTGTTTCACCACGCTCATTGTAAAAAATTTCTTCCTTGCATCTAGTCTGAATCTACCCTCTTTTAGTTTAAAACCATTACCCTTTGTCCTATCATAACAGGCCCTACTAAAAAGTCTGTTCCTGTCTTTCCTGTAGGCCTCCTTTAAGTACTGGAAGGCCATGATAGATTACACCCAGGCACCCAAGCCTAGGTGTGTACCCAGTTCATGGGTAGATTTATTAGACAGTTGGATAGTTGGACAGTGCCAAAGACATTGGTTGAGGCCCCACAATTTCATCTGTGTACTAATAAACTGTAAGGATGATCCTGGCCTGGCTTTGCCTCCCCTCAGTGAACACTGTCCCAAACAACTCCTGGGCATGGCTGGGCGTTAGTATGGGCAAGGAACTGCTCCCAAGAAGAAGTTTGTATGTGGTCATCCTGCCTTGGAGATTGAGAAGTTTCATAGCTTGAGAATGACTGTTGCGTGTCAGCTGGCCTTGGGGCCAGAGGGTAACCCTGGCGCTGCTCAGTGTGAAAACTGAGAGGAGGCTTACTGGTATGCACAAGTGCACTGCCCTGCTTTAGAGTTCACCCAACGCTCGTACCAATCTACCCTGGGAAAAGGGAAATTTGGATTTGAGTAAAAGGTGTCATACCACCTCCTCAGCAGGCACAGCCTTTATGTGGAACCTGAGTCAGTGAAGTACTCTTGATTCAGATATTAACATATTATGGACTCAAAGTTTAATTTTAACTGCAGCAAAGATTGGAAAATTACAAAACAAAAGCATAGTCCAATGAATATAAAGGCTTCTGTCTGCTGACAAAATAACTATAGAATCATTGAATCATAGAATAGATAGAGTTGGAAGGGACCTTGAAGATAATCTATCTCCAACCCCCCTGCCATGGGCAGGGACACCTCTCACTAGACCAGGTTGCTCAAAATCCCAAACAATTACTGAAATAAAGCATAGAAACAGAACAAACTATTTCCCCTACCTTTGTGTTGCAAGATTTCACGAGAGGAAGAATAAACACAATTTTAAAAATCACTCTGCTAGAATAAAAAGCTGTAGTGAATCAGGTAATGCAGCTGAAATATGCCTGTAGCCTAGACCTGGTGACTGATCGTATGGGTCGTTTCAGAGAAAGACTGATTTCTTCTTGTGGAATTAATTGAAAAATTAGACCAAGGAAAATACATCCACAGCCTTATCCGTGTCTTGTTCCTCACATCAACATACTTGTCACTATCACAGCTCTTGGATTCCATATACTAACTAGGGAGCAAGTATTTATTTCACTGATGTTTTCCATTTGTTTCCTGTGATAGTGAACTTCTGCAGTATAAAGGTTTGAGTTTCTGGCTAAAGGCAGGCAAATCGTTCCGATCAGAATATTAGAGTTTCTGTATATCCACTTATTTTAAAGATGAATTACAATGTTGGGACTGGCATAATGCTTGCAGATAGTTAGGTAGTGCTCCAAAACAGCACAGGGGCAAAATAGAAACATTGCCAGGTATTTGTGCAATTAACTGCAGCTCCTTTAGTGTCTTCTCAGTCAGTTTTGACAGGAGGAACTGTACATTCTTCAGGAAGAAAACTTAATTATTACTTAGGTGTTCCCCTACAAATATATAGCATCTGTCCTGCATATGTAGGCAGATGCAAAATATTTTTCTGTGTTGCTGAGTTTTCTACTGGGATTTTGCATTTTACTGAGTGAACTCCTTGCCTCCCCTCGCCTCTCACTTCTCCCTCCACTCATTTGATATAGAGCAGGCAGCACTGTGATGATTATTATACACCCATTTGAGCTACAAAACTGGTTTTTCTAAAAGTCACGGAATCACGGAATTTTTCAGAGTTGGATGGGACCTCTAGAGATCATCTAGGCCAACTCTCCTGCTAAAGCAGGATTGCCTAGAGCACATTACTCAGGACTGCATCCAGGCGGGTCTTGAAAGCCTCCAGAGAAGGGGACTCCACAACCTCCCTGGGCAGCCTGTGCCAGTGCTCTGTCACCCTCACTGTAAAGAAGTTTTTTCTCATATTTGATCAGAACTTCCTATGTTCCAGCTTGTGCCCGTTACCCCTCGTCCTGTTACTGGGAACCACTGAAAAGAGTCTGGCTGCATCCTCCTTAAAGTCCTGAGTATAGGGCAGATAAAACCAGGCACGGTGATTCATTTAATCTAAGTTTAGACAAGTATATACACAGCTGCCTCTAGACTTTTCACCTCATCAAAAGTTTCCCAAATAGACAATCTTAAAGCATGAATCCTCCAAACTATTCTATCTACTTCAGGATGTCTGTTTCCTGAAAATATGTAGACATCTAAGTGGTAGTCATTTAATTAGTTGAACCTGGGTCCATGTATCTCATATTTGTCTTTCTGGTTGACTAGAATCGGTTTTATGTGTAGTGTCTGTTTGGCCCCACAGACATTTGTCCAGTAAGCACAGCTGTTTTGCCCTCTGTATTGTGTGCAGCAGACTCAAGACTTCACCTATTCCTCTTTTTATGTATTTCTCCCCGTCCACCTGCTTGGGTTGCTTCTGCATAAGCTGTTCTCTCCTCTGTGAGCACAACTGCGTGCTTTGGCCTTTTAAATCCCTTTCACAAGGGTAGGGATTGAACCATGACTTGACCCTCTAGTTCTAACCTACTGTCCCATTGCTAATGGTCAACGCAGGCCGTTTTGGTGAAATTTTGTCTCTTTCCAAGGCAGAAGACATGTTGGGCTTCCTCCACATCTGTTGGAACATGAATCCCAACCAGTGACTCTGTCCTCTGTCCAACCATCGTGAATCCAGCTACATATTTATTTTATTTCAGTCTGTCTTGTCACTTCACAACCTAGTCATTCAAGTGCTGCAGAGCTCAGGTGCCCTGTTTATCAAACAAGAATATTAAAAACAAAAGAAAACAAAAAAACCCCTATGTTTCATTTGGAAAAGATGGCACGTACACATGCAGATGTCTATATTTTTGTAGTAGAAAAGGGAATATAGAAGAAGAGGATCTAGAAATTCCTTCATAATTTCAAGCTGTCCACAGAAGAGAATTGTTGGGGCTGAAGGAAAATTTACTCCTCTATTTTAAGTCACTGGAGAGAGAAATCAATAGACCCCAACTGTGCTCAGATGCACTGTTTTCTATAATCATAGATGGTAGAGTTGGAAGAGGTATATTAGGTTTATCTAATCCATCTCTCTGTCATATAGCTGCATTGTTCTTTACTGTACGTTTTCCACTGCCTCTCCTGATTTAGCTTTTTAAAACCCGTACAGCTTAAAATAGCAGGTCAGAGAAAAGAAGCAAATAGTTAACTTAGACTTACTCTGTCCCCTCAGTAAAATACAGTATTAGTGCATTCATTCTGTAAGACTGTGACCTCTGTGTATTCTTGTCATCTCCTTTGTGACACTGCATTTGCTTTACGGCAGTGAAAATACAAGAAGTTTAAGCTGATTCTGAGACACAAGTAGTTTGTCCCAGGTTTTTCCATCCATTTTAAAGAATACGTATTTCTATCTGATTACATATTGCTAAGTTCCTGTGATAAGGAATTGGGTTGTGTAGAGCAGCAGTGCAAACGGAGAATCCCATGGAAGAAGCAGCAGGGTTCAGAAAAAGTCTGGCTGCCAGTCAGCCAATATTGTAAAAAATTATTCATATTCTGCACACAGCACACAGCTGTTAGGGTCTCAGGATCTGGGAGGTGGGAGAATTTAGGAACATATCTTGAAACGATAAAAGGGAGCTGTAGAAAGACTTAGGAAGCTGATCCATGTAATAATGAGCGGAGCAGTTTCTGAGACCCTGGAGAGCTGCACATTAAATAATATACTATTTGTCAGGTAAAATACCTTGGGCTTGATACTGATCTCACCCACTCAGATGTTACAACACTGCTTTTTCACTGACTCAGAGGAAGATGACCCTGATTTATACCATCACAGCTCAGAGCAAACTTTGTCCCTTACTCTGGAATAGAAGCAGGTTATTAATGAATTCTGTTACAAGCTTGACCTTGTAGCCTCCAAAGACACCACATTTCATATGGTTTAAGGGGGTTATGAGAGCCAGTGGGATTAGGAAGCAAAAAAAAAATTAATTTATTCATTCTGACTTCTAACTGGCTCCTGGGTCTTCCTATTACCTGCCATTCTTTCAATGCTAAGGAGGCGTCACTTTGACCATTGCTGGCATGCTCCTGTTTTCTTCAAGAAAAATATTTTTCCTGTATCACATATTCACATTTTCCAGGTGCTTGATTTTCAGCTCAGGCATTCTGAGAGTTGCTGTTTCCAAGTTTGTTGTCAAACCTTCTTTTCTTTTCCCACTGGGCAATCTCTGATACTTCTTTTCGAAAAAGAAAAAGGGAAATGTCAGTAGGTTGTAACATAGAATAAGAGGATCTCAGCAATTGCTGTGACTACTGCTCTCATCTTAAAATATATGGCTTGCAAGTTATCCATGCAATAGCATGGCAAGGGAGATGCGATGGCATAACAGATATGGGGGATGAGGAGATCCACTGAGACCCACTAAAATCCCTTAGCCTTACCCATGATGAGCACCTCCATCACATTTGATCAGTGGCGTACTTCACACATCCATTTCTTATTGTATGATCACAATCTTTCACAGGACAATCTGGTCTGCAACACCCTGCTCTCTGCTTTCTCAGACCCAACACTAATCAATCCTGGGGACACTAAAATTGCAAACGGGGTATATTTTTCCCTTCTCTCTGAGAAACCAGATCAGAACATTTGCAAGGATGCATGCACATTCATCTGTATTAGCTCAAAAAACTCTTATCTATGTGGAAATGGTGAGAGTCTGCCTTGGGATTGTTTCTTGACTGGCAGCTGTGCTATTTGCTTGGTCACTTGCTCTTGTTAGTTCTTAAAAATAATAATATATTTATGGAGTTCTTCAGGGCACTGTTCAACAAAATGTTCTGTCCACATAAATAGAACAAAAGTATAGAATACAAACCCTTGGGCTGGTACCAAGCCAGAGAATGACCATACAGGAAGGTAACACCTGAGCAATGAACTAGCTATTCCCACCAAGAAAAGAGAATTTGGAATCAGAAGTGCCAATTCAATGCAAATATTAGATCAGTGCTTTATAGGGCAAGCAAGTTAGGAACTGCCTTGAAAGGAACACAGAAAAATAGCAAGCATTATTACACAACTCTATAAATCAATGGTGCACGCATAGGTTGCATATGATGTGCTGTCCTGATTCCCCCATCTCCAAAAGAGGAGTTAGAGAAGGGTAACAAATTAAGTAACAGATTCCATAATAACTGTTAGAACAATACATACTTCTGCCATCTATAGGAATTAAGAATCTGCCCTTGAATGTTGCTAAGAACTTGGCGCCAGTGATGGAGAAAAATGTCCAGTTCTGCACCAAAGGTCCTTTTTGATCCACCTGCTATAGCTGACCATAGCAATGCAATTACTGTGGCATCTGGACCAACAGAGCAATGAATGATTCACTGCCATGTGCAGTTGTTACCCAGTCAATAGAGAGAGATAGTTGAGGCGCCAGAGTTAAGCAGCTATAAAGTACAGCCAGATAGAGCTTTGGCTGACAGGCATTTTCTTTAATACATTTTGATTTTCCCCCATTGCATTTTTCAGCAGACCTTCAGAACAAGAGGCCTTTCAAGCCATGTGTCTCACTCCATTGACCCGACAGGGATCATAGGCACCTACGTTAGAAGGTTGCTTTATTGAGTACTTCATAGTTACGTGCAAGTGAGGAATCCAAGTGAGACGGATTGGATCCTGGTACTCCCATTTTCCTCCATGGAAATGGTAATAGTTTTCCCCAGTGGTAGCTGCCACTTTTGTTTAGAATTTGGTTATAAGTGTTTGTGGAAGGAAAGGAAAGGAGCAACATGGAATCTTTACATGCTATTTAAAAATGCAGATTATTATGATATATTCCAACTAAATTTTGCCCTGAGTTATTTTGACTTTCCGAATGGAACAATAGCAACAGAATAAATGACCATGACTGGATTTAATTCTACCTCCAACAGCTAACACAACTCCTTAGAGGTAAGCTGAGAATGGACGAACTAATTTCAGCAAATAGCAGTATCAAATAACCCCAGAATTTCCAGTTCAGATCCTCCTTAACTCCCATCTTTCCAGGCCTGGTTTGTGTTTTCCTACTCTGATCTAGCCTATTTCTAGCCAATTAAAGTTTAAAAAGCTAACATGTTATGTTTAAAATTTCCATTTACCGTCACACGGCAAAGTAAGACCTGAGCAGGAAAGCAGAAGAACCTGCCATTTAGAGTGTCATTGGAGTCAGGTTTTTAAAGGTACTTTTTTCCCCTCTCTGAATTTCCAGGTTCTTAAACACCTTTAAATATCTGGCCCGGAGGCTCTTTAAATGCAAATGATAGTCAGATTAATTCAGTAGCTCACTTGGAAGATTTAAGGAGAGGAAGAGAGGACCTGCCTGCTGGAACGCTGAACCTAAGGTACAGCTGTTCAAGAAATACAGCAAAGGACAGGTTTGAACGCAAGAGAACATAATGTACGAGTTAAATAGGTTCTTTCTGAGCTTGTAGCAGACTTGCTCTTAGCTTTCACTCCTTTCCAATTTGGCATCTGGCCCTTCTTAAAATTTCTCTCTGCTAACAGTGGAACAAATTTAAACCCACTCCAGAAGTACATTTAATTCACAGCTTGTCTTTTCCCTCCACCTTTTCTGATCGTTGCCCAGTTGTCAGGCAAAATAGTACTGCCCCACTGGGCAGAATGAGAAAGATACCAGCCTGAATGCATTGCCCTCCACCTTCCAGAAACCATTCAGAACTTTATTCCATTAACAAGATACTTATTTCAGCTGAAGAACGAATCCACAGGGGAGCAAGTGGTCCAGCTCATTTTCATGCTGATATATTTGCTTCTCTGGAAACTGCAGAGAAACAGCATCACGGTTGCAGTGCACAGCTTAGAAGCCACTAAAAGACACTCCTGAAAACAGGCATAAAAGGTTTTCTGTCCCCAAATTCTCTACACAAAGAGGCTGTGCACATTGCAGAGCTCCGAGATGACACAGTGCCCTGTAGTCTGAGGCAGATTAATGTCGGTCTGCAGAGAAGCTGGATTATTTCTGCTGATTGACTGAGTGCAAAATTTACTGAAATCTCAATTCCTGATTTCATCCAGGAAATTTGGACCTGATCTCCAGCTAAATAAACAGTGCAGAGTCTCAGTGAAATGAGTCTGGGATCGGAAAGCATTACATGCACTTTAAAAATCAGGGAAGGAAGACACAGCACATCGTTCCCAATTTCATGTGAGTGTGTGTTCATGGATTCAGCTGATCTCTTCAAGATCAGTAGTTATAAACTCATCTGCTGCACACTGTATTACTTAATAATAACCCACAAATGGTGACAAACCTATTGTCACTGCCTTGAATTTACTAAGCAGGGGTCCACGGTTACATGGGTCTCAGATCACAAATGGAGGTGAATCATTGTCATGGATGATATATTTTTTCTGTGAGAAATGGACTGAAATAAGTACAAACTGACTAGCCACTGTTTGTCTAACTGTTTCACATCTCTTTTCAGAAGGCAATTTATATTGCAGTTGACAGAAAGTCAAGTTTCAATAGACAAGAAGATAAACCAAATCCTTTGTGCTGTGACACTGAAAAAGTTTACTGCTTATAGAAGATCTCCAATGTAATGGTGATATTCTAAATACGTCAGGGAAATATTAATGACAAGTGTCGCTGAAGGCTGAGGAGAAGGTAAGCAAAGCCATGCTGAAATGGGTGCAGCAAAATCAATCAGTTGCTAAATTTAGAATTAATTTTATGAATTAAAGAATCGAATTATTTTTCTCAAATTGTTGCAGAAATGTAAAAAAAACCGAGAGAGTAAATAAGAAACGTATATGTTTAAATTCCTTCTTCCTTCCTTCCTTCCTTCCCTCCTTCCTTCCTCCCTCCCTTCATCTCCAAAGGTCCTTTCCAACCCCTACAATTCTGTGATTCCTTCCTTCCTTCCTTCCTTCCTTCCTTCCTTCCTTCCTTCCTTC
>VWZL01002272.1:13322-60650 GCA_013396915.1 Stercorarius parasiticus | reverse complement strand
CAGCCCTTCCCTTCCCTTCCCTTCCCTTCCCTTCCCTTCCCTTCCCTTCCTTTCCCCTTCCCAAACTGCCTTCAGAAAGGAAAGTTTCCATTGTAAAAAAAAAATGAATTAAAAATGCTTTCAGACAACTAATAAAGCTGATATTCCAATAAACTCATCTCTTGAGCTGTTCCTCTTTCTCTGTACCTCTTTGTCCTGCACTTGGGTCACAACAACCCCATGCAGCACTACAGGCTTGGGGAAGAGTGGTTGGAGAGCGGCCCAGCAGAAAAGGACCTGGGGGTGTTGGTCAACAGACGGTGGAACATGAGCCAGCAGTGTGCCCAGGCGGCCAAAAAGGCCAACAGCATCCTGGCCTGTATCAGCAATAGTGTGGCCAGCAGAATGAAGGCAGTGATCATCCCCAGTACTCGTCACTGGTGTGGTCCCAGCTTGAATACTGTGTTCAGTTTTGGGCCCCTCACTACAAGAAAAACACTGAGGTGCTGGAGCGAGTCCAGAGAAGGGCAACGGAGCTGGTGAGGGGTCTGGTGCACAAGTCTTGTGAGGAGCGGCTGAGGGAGCTGGGGGTGTTCAGCCTGGAGAAAAGGAGGCTGAGGGGAGACCTTACCACTTACCTGAAAGGAGGTTGTAGCGAGGTGGGGGTCCATCTCTTCTCCCAAGTAACAGGCAATAAGACAAGAGGAAATGGCCCCAAGTTGCACTAGGGGAGGTTTAGATTGGATATTAGGAAAAACTTCTTCATTGAAAGGGTTGTCAAGCATTGGAACAGGCTGCCCAGGGAACTGGTGGAGTCACCATGCCTGGTGACTTTGATTCTATCATGGAAATAGAGAAAATATGAACAGTATATTCATGAAATATGAAATATGATTAGTGGATTATTAGCAATCACTGTGCAAGCTATAGTAAGTTAACTTTAAGGATTTGTAATCTTTGGAGGAAGGATTTCAGCCACATATACTCCATTTACTGGTATTTTATGTGACATACAGATATCTCAGTGGATTTTGGTATTTTTAAATGGAGACTGGGAAGTTAAAATTCCTGCTCCCTTTTTATTAAAAAAAAAACACACCAAAGAAACCCAACAAAAATATCAGCCTTGCTGGGTTTTCTTGCATTTGTCACTCAGGGTGTGCAAGCCAACATTTCAATGAGCCCATTAGTTTGGGATGTTAGAATTGTCTCAATTTTTATCTGTGGCATAGAAAAAGTCAGTATTAGCGGAGAAAAGTGGTCTGTGGTCCTTAGTGTTTGCACCTGAGGAATTTTATCCATTTCCACTCATGGAGTAAGTGTTGCATCCAGGTTATCCTCAATGGCATCCTGGACAGACTAAGGCATCTATTCTCAAGAATGAGTGAACCAGGGTGCTCAACAGGCTAGGTCCTGCTCCCTGCACAGTCACTGAAGATGGAAGTGTGATATCTCAGCTAATCCAGAATACAATATGATTTGAACACAGACCATCTTTCTCTCTTTTTCTGTATTTCTGTCTTTTTCTGTACCTACCTAGGCTCCAGCAGCCCTGGAGAAAGCAGGGTCATAAGCCAGTGGCAGCACTTTGCAAAATCCCACTATGGGTGAGGCTTTGACGCCATGCAAGCCTCAGGTCCTATGAAGCCACACCATCTGACTTCTGCCACTGCCCTCATTTGACATGGTCCACTCCTTGAAAATGTGAACTATTTCAACTCAAGATAGTTTGACAGGCAGGAAATAAGTTATCACATCTTCAACCTTTTCCAGGGAAGAAGGGTGAAGTGAAATGTGACTCTTTTCACTAGAATCTGTTCTATTTACAAACACTTTTCTCTGCTGTTCTATTTCAATCCCATATAAACAATTATTAGAAATGCAGATTTATTTCTTCCAAATGTAATTGTGTTCTGCAAACCACTCGAGTGCTGTTGACCATGACTAATGTTAGTTGGCAAGGCTGACGGGGTAAGCTGCTTTTGGAGGTTGCTAGATCTGCTTGTGGCATTTCCCTTGAAAAAAAGAAATAGAGAAGCTGAAAAATTATGCATGAAATGTACCTTACAGTCTGAAAAATACTGATTTGCTATTACAACCTAGAGTAAAAACAAAAACACACTGAGAAAAAACCTCTTACATGGGAGTCCTGCATTTATAAGAAGGTTATGAGCACATTATAATTGTACAGAAGTGTTGTGCAAACTTTTTAACCAAGGACTTCCAGGTCACGGTTACACAATAATTAAAAAGTCCCAGGCTGGCAATTGCTTTCATTCATTAATTCATTCAACATTATCCAAAATACCACTGGAATTCAGTGCCCCTGTGAGCAAGGTAGGAATGATCTCCATTTTACAGATAGAGAGGTAGGAAATGAAGTGGCTTTTCCAAGGTTCAACAGAACATCACATAAGAACCAGCTACTATAAAGTATTTATTCCGTAAAACTTGCTTATTCCAGCATTACTTCATTCTCAAATCACTTTGCACACCCTTTTTCTTCAGTCTCACAGTTGGGTGTTGTTACTGTCAAATATTTTAATGTTTCTAGGACTATATTTTCTTTTAAAATATTTGCATAAAGACTTATGCAAGGGAGCACTGAAAGTTGACTGTGTTCTCTAGGCAGCAAGATAATAAATAACATTAAGAAGAATGCTGATAAGAAATCAGTTTTATTGGCTCCCAAACTTGCCCACTCACAAGTTCACTTCTTTCTGGGGAAGTGCTTTAATGACTAAAACAATATGCAAAAGAGAGACAATATTGATGGCCCTAATGGAGGTTGTTAATCACTCCAGCTTCCCAAACTTATTCAGGGAACTTGAGAAGCACTAAGGTTCCTATCTGTCAGCCTTGCATTGCAGCGGAGGTTTAGGCATGAAATGCCCAATCCTCTCCTCAAAATAGACTTTCCTAAATTCATGAATAAACATTTTTGAAAACTTTATCCACAAAACTTTGAAGTTAAGTAGGAGAATGCTTAGAAACTTAGCTAGAGAGAAAGACAGTTGAGAAAAGGAGGTAGACACAAATTCTGTCTGGGGGTGAAATTAATTTAAAAGGCTTAAGTGAGATGTAGGAGGACTGTATCCCACCCTTCAGCATAACACATACGCATATGGGAAGAGATTTAAGGCCCCCCAGACCTCTTTTAATTCATTATTTCCATGCTTGTTAGTGCTCCTCACTGCAAAAATCTGTTTAAGGAGGGTTTTATTGAATACCTGCATATATATATTTTTATATATGCATATATATGGCTTTTTGCTCTGTAATTTCTTCATTTATACTTGAAAATCCAGCAGCTGTTGCCAGAAATAAGGTACATACTTCTGTAAAACAGTGCTATACCAAGTTTTAGTACAGACAGCTAATGGACTTTATGAAGGTCATAGAATGAAGTAGAACAAAAGTAGAAAGAGAATAAAACCTTCCAAACCATAATTTGAGCTTAACATGTGAATGAACTTCCAGTCATATAGCTCTTGTACCCTAAACTGATCCCAAGTATTTTTTGGTATGTCCACTGTTGGAATGTCTTCTTGTTTGGAATTCATGAAACTTAAGTGGGTGTTTTGCACTAGCATCTGTCGAGATCAAATGTAATCCCTATGAAAATCACCATGAAAATGTACAAATAGTCCTGTTATTTATATCAATTGCATAGAATTTTATCATCAGAACTGTATCATTCACTATTGCACGTATCAGAGATCAAGTGAAAAATACATATTTTTGGAGTAGTACGCAGCTCATTATGGTTCTTTTAGCCCATAGAGTGTTATGAGCTTTAGAAGGGACTCATATAAAATTAGACAACATCCATGCAAATAGAATGCTTTCAGAACTCAATAAAAGGGGTGAATCTCAGTGAACACTCAGCTTTGCAGTGCTTCCCACTGCTCAAGGGTGCACTGCCAAAGTCCTTATTGCTAAAGAACAATCTAATGATTCTTTCTGTTAGCTAGAGACTAAAACTTTAAAATGACTGTAAATATTTATCTGTCATTACAGGGGCAGATCTCTACAAAGGACAAGATAATCACTGTGCATTTTTACATATTTATTTCAAATGCAGTAAAGGCTTTCCTCTAAACCTAAAGCAGTGACAATAGTCTTTCATACTCTTTCAGTGAGGACCCAATTTAACTGGAGTTTTTATTTGTTGAGACTCCCAAACTATGAATGATTAATAAACTCCCAAACTTCCCAAATTATGAATGTTTAAATAGAAATCGGATACGATATATGGGATTCATTTAACTTCATGTGTTTCGTATTGTAGATGCCTCCTTTTGAGCTAGTCCCTCAGTCATCTTTCTTTGTAGTCAATGGAGAGAAATAAGAACCAGGATTCACCTCAGCCCACTGTGGAGGTTAAAGGCAGTTCGGATGAATTATAAAAAAAAAGAAATATTTATTTCTTACATCTGATAATTCTATTCAAATTCAGTGCTTGTTAAAGTCAACAAACCTGGAGTCTGTTGGAGGTCTGTAGCTGCCGGAACTCCATCCTTTTATGCAAAACTACAGTGATTCACAACAGGAGAAGGTCTGACTCAGGGATTTCTAAAAGTCCGGGAATTCAATGAATTTGGAGGTCAGCATGGTTTGGGAGGGGCAAAGATTTTTAGTTTCTCCAGCAGTTTAGTTCACCCCACAACCACTCATCACCACCACACTTAGAGCAGAAAGTGTTTAAAAGCGCAACAGTGGACTATACACCGCCTCTTTATAACAGATTGGTGGTGGTAGCAAGGTGTCAGGCACCAAGGTAATACTGAAGGTAGCTGCACTTATGGCTCCCATAAGGCACTTATAATTAACGTACAGTAACAGTATTCTCCATCAGAGATCCCATCCAATGCATTAAGGCATTTTAATGGGCAAAATGCATGAACTTTCCAATTTGCTGCCAGATTAAACCTTACTTTACTTTGATGCCCATGACTTGTCCCTGAATAGACCCTTTTCTCATCCAGGTTCTTATGCAAAGTTAGCACCATGTAATAAATTTGCATATGTCACAACAGCTACTTTAAAAAGTCACATTGCTCAGGCATGCAGACTTAACGAAGGACAGAAGACAAAAAATGTAGGACCTGCTTCACTGTTTCATAAGAAAAAACAAACAAAACTAAGCTCTTGATGGAAACTCAGAAGAGTTTTAGACACAACTACCATCCCAGTAGTTTCCCAGTGAAATCTCTAAGTATTCCAGTATTATTAGCATGCACTAGATTCAAATATGGTTTGCTGGTTTGCTCTAAAGGTGGCTACCTCTACCTTGGACTCCCTGTATCCAGGGCAATAAAACAGATGATTTGCTGAACTATGAGGCACAGCAAACCCATGCTTTCCCAATGCTTGTCAATGTTCTCTGAGTAATTTTGTCATGGGATTATCCCAAAGGCCACAGGACTCAATCCTCCTGCCTGTACTTAATCCATGAGGGTTTAGCTGAGAAGCCCTTTTTGGCAGGCATATGGTATGTCCCAAGAAAACCAAAACATGCAGGAGTTTCACGGGTGTGTGCATTTCCCATCAACACTTAACATGGTGGGTAGAGCCTTACTCCAACATGTGGAGGATGAGCAATGATGTGCTTGCTTTCAGTAACTAACACAGGACACTGTAATCCTGTGCAAAACCACAGACGTCTTCACGGGAATATGGATCTTTGGGATGACTTGCCCAAAGATCCAGATTCTGCTATGACTGTTGTTAGAGTGATGTCAAATATTTCAAAGCACTGCTTCAAGAAAAAATTCCAGAAACATCAAAAATTCCCCTTTGTCCTCAAATTCACAGCAGTTTCTGGAAGTAAAAAAAAAAAAAAAACAAAACCCCAAAAAACCCCCACAACCAAAAAAAACCACATACCACAAAACGCCCCCTCCAAAAAGAGAAAAAAACTGAAAAAACCAGCAGACTCTTGAAGTAGAAATGGTGGTTCCCTTCTGTGAGTGCTTACCTCTCTCTCATGAGCTGTTTTTTTGTTCTTCTTATGGATGAAGTAGGTGTTTCTACTCACAGGAGGACAATACAGGAGAACCACGAAATTGTCAACTGCTACAAGTGTGCAACCATAGGGCCTGCTGGCACCAGAAATAAACCTTCCTTGATTTTCCGTCATATGTCGTCCAGCCTGAAGAACTTGTTTTAATCCCTGTCACTTTCCCAAGTGCATCCAAATGTTTATGTCTTTGTTCTCCTTCCTGTTACGTTTCTCTTGTTTTCTGACTGAACTTCTGCTGCTGGAAGCCCTGTGGCCTGTGCTGCACAGCGCTCTGAAGAAGCTTCATCTGCTTCTGCAGCATTCGCTCCCAGCGCTGGTGCAGTGCTTATCTCAGGCACTAACTCCAATTACATGATTAAGTGTAGGCAATAAGAAGCAAGTAATACTTTCAGCGGATTCGCTTTGTGAGGAATCACACTCGTCTGGGTCAAAATGACCTGACAGATACTTGCACATGCCATCTGTTTCTGTATAACACATACACTGTTTCCCAGTGCAATATTAACCCTTCTCCTCATGCTTCATTGATTATCCTAGGTTGATCTTTGATAGGGCATTTTGCAAAGGCCAAACCCTGTAAAAGCCTTGACACTAGGAAGGCTCAAAGACGTGATAATTTTTAATGTCTCAGGGGAGAGACCCTATCAGTACATTGTTATCATTGGCACCACTAGTAACATTACACAGAATCATAAAATCATAGAATACCTCAAGTTGGAAGGGACCCACAGAATTAAGTACAACTCCCTGCTCCTCTCAGGACTACTTAAAACAAAACCATATGACTAAGAGCATCATCCCGATGCTCCTTGAACTCTGACATCATTAGCATCCTCACATTTCAAGAGAACCACGAACATTCACCCTGTTTCAGGAAGACAGACAATATCAAAATGAGATCAAAACTGATAATAGTTTATTCACTCTTATCATTCACCCTAACTCAACTCCTCCTGGACGTGTAATCCCCAGTGCTTCTGCCTTCATTTTCTTGGCGTTCCGCTTGAGACTCCACAACCAAGAGCTTTCCTAAAGCATTGTCATTGCCAAGCTTTTGTTGGTAGGCAGCACTTGCATTAAGCCTGTTCTGAATTGCGCTTCACTAAATTCATGGGAATAGGTGTGTGTCATCTACCAATGGTTTCTGAGCTGCAGGCTATAGGGTAATGGCTGCAATTACAAAGAGAGTATTTATCCTCCTTTTGTCATTTTTCTGTTGACACTGATAGCAGTGGACATTAGCCTCTGGAGGATAGCCTTTATAAAGTCCTCCCATTAGGGCCTGGGCCCACCAGACTGTAGCTTTCAGCACTTACAGTACCATGATAAAGCCAGCACAGCATTCAATGTGTTGTTCATTTTATAAGTTTCATATTCCTGAAATATTCCTCAGCATTTCAGATTCACCTTTTTCAATGAATCTTTGGCGATGTCTTGAGAAGAACACACAGTTGCTGAAATCATATCCCTTCAAACAGCAGCTGTTCGAGATATATCCCTGCTTTCCCTGTGTCATTCTTACCATGAAAATACTTGGTATGGACAAATAGAAAAAAAAAAAAAAAAAGAAAAAAGAGATTCCATGCCTTTGGTTTTCTGGAATCAATGCATCTGCTGACGTAGCGTGCATTGCAATGAGGACTGCTGTGGGGAGCAAGAATGAACCAGGAATTAGAGTGGGATCACAAGCTTTTCCCCAGGTCAAATAGCTTCAGGAAAAGAGAAACAGAACGGGGCAAGCAAAGAGTTGCAGGGTAAGGATGTATTTTTGGATGTGTTGGCTGTGATGGAAAAGCCATGGCAGCTACCACAGTCCCTGGCCTTCTCCATAGGCAGTGATTTACTTCCTCTCCTGCTCTGCAGCACCAGATTGCCACGCTGCCACCCTTCATGAGGCTGCTCTGTAACCACGGTTGCAGAAATACTGGTTGCATATAAGTTAAATATAGCCCTTTAAAATAAGAATGAAAACAGAATGAAGCTCTCCAAGCAGTTTAGCCGAGGAGGTGGGGATATTTGCAGGAACCACTGTGTGGGAGCAGAAGGAGAAGGTATGTATTTCTGAAGCCAGTTTTACTATCAAAAGTAACATTTTGTGAATCCACCCTGTCCTTAAGCATCCCATTCAACCAGCTGGTGCTACAGCACACCAGGTTTCGGGTCTGTTCTTTTTCTCACCATCCATGTAGGTGTCTTCTACAGTTTCTACATCTTTCCTCAAGTCTGTGTTTGTACTTCGCCCGTTTCCTGTGTTTCTATCAGCTGTCTTGTCTTGTGTCTTATTTTTTCTCTCCCTCATTTAGTTTCTCTTCTGTCTTCCTGGCTTACTGTCTTTTCCTGGCTTCCTTCCAGCTTTGCAGCAGTATTTGTCCTCACAGCATCTTGCAAGGTTCATTATGCAGCTAGGTCTTTTTTTCCTAATTTATTATAAATCCTAGGTTTCCCTTTTAGACCTATCAGACTTCATTTCCAAGTGCAACATTTTCAAATGTGTGTTTGAAACACTCCCACCAACATCTGTTCTCCTATTAAAAATGCTGCATTTTGCCATTCAGAAAAAAAAAAAAAAAGCCTTTCTCTGTAGAGATGCTGAATAGAAAAACACAATTCTGCTAATAAGAAATAGAAGAGCAGAAAATTTCTCTAGGGGAAACAACTCAGCTAAAACCAAAGATACAAAATATAAATATATCTCTCCAACCTTGGATCACCAACAATAAGATGGGACTTGGAAGAGCAAATGAGACATATCCTTTAATTAACTTTTAACTTAAAAAATAAAGTAACTATTCTGATAACAGATCTATAAAAACTCTTGTTTCTATGACAAGAATTCTCATGACCCTTAGTAATAAGTGGAAGTTAGTTCACAGCATCCTCTGAAGTAGACAGACATTGGGCACAAATCAGTTTCCTAAATGCATGCAGCTAAACGGGCTCCTCATTTTGGGTGCTGTAGGGCAGCCCACCTCACTTCAGCTGCTGCTTCAGAAGAGCACTGGTTTCTTCTAAGTCCCGTGTGCCACCTGCCAGCCCTGTGCAGGTGTCTGGCATATTCAGTCGTGCCTTCAGTGGTGCCCCATGCCTAAGCTTAGGCAACTGAGGCAAGCCTGTATTGTTAAACATCTTTTGTACCAGGTACAGAAGACACAGAGGAGATCAAAACTGTCTTCCACAGGTGAGGTCAAGACATCCAGTGTGACCTGAGATGCCCCTGGACACTTCACATCTGCTCTCCCCTTTGTCCCATGTCTTATCTGTCAGCCCCATCCATGTGGATGTCTTGGGTACTTTAGGCTGTCTCAGATGGCACCTCAGTTTACATGACCAGATCACACTCACTAAGGTACAATCACCGTAACTAATTAAGATGACTATATTGAGATCCTGTTTAAAGACCTGCAGCTGTCTCAGCTCCTGTTACAGCAAAGGATATCTGATCAATACAGTCAATGGCATGCAGAGGGTAATTCATATCTCCCAAAAGGAGGCACCTACTGACTGATCTGCTGGATTACCCTCTAGGCTCTGCTGCCTAGATTGATTACAGCTCTGCTTAGACACTTGGTTTCCATGTAGACATTTACATGCAGTCTCTTGTATTATGTTGGCTGAACGTCAGACTGAACCCTGTCACAGAGGCCACCAAGCACACTAAACATCTCATTGTTTAAACTCCAGAAAAGAAAGCCTTTCAAATCCTAGACCTGTTTCAGAAATCTGGAATTAAGTGGCACATCAGGACTCAATTCAGCCATATGCACAAAGGCATCTAATGCCCTTTGAGATGTGTCCAGAGATACCCAGATGGAGCTGGCAGATGTGACATTGAACCCGCAGGAAACCTATGTGTTTTGGGATGACAACCTCAGGCCATGCAGGATAACCGCAGACATCTCAGATGGTACTAGACGCCAATGCTCTAGTTCAGATGCACTGTGGCCACCTCAGGAAATTTATATTAAAATTAGACAATTATTATAGTAAGCACCATATCTCAGTTTTGACCAAATGGTGATCCTTCCTCTCCTCCATCAGCACGTGTAACTACTGCTCTGACCTTGGAAGCCTCTCTTGGAGGAAGCTGCAGTTTCCCACTGTAATAATTTACAACTAAGAATGTGTTTTGCTTGTTGGTTTGGGTTTTTTTATTTATTTCTGCAATGCATCGTGAGGATCAGCTGATCTCAAACTAGACTTCAAACATCCTGACTTCACCTGACTCCTCTTTTTCATGGATTAACAATTGTGTGTGTTTCCTTTACTTCCTTGCCTTCTTTGATGATGTGAGCCTTCCTATTTCTTTGATGTTCTCCATGTCATCCCATTTATATCTTTCTTTCTTTTCTAAAACATCGTGCAATGTCCCCAGTGAACACCTCTCCAGTCTGTCCTCCACAATTTCCATTCGAATTGGGGGTTATCCTCCTGCCCAGTCTAGTTGTTTGTTTCTTTCTGATATTTCTATTCCCAAGCTTTCCTGTCAGCCAGTTGAAATGCACAGATGATGTTAGGTGCTTAGGTATAAAGTAATCCCCTCTTTGCCAATGTGCTTTTAATACACCATAAAATGCACTTGATACAATGCATACATTCCTTGGATCCTAGGTAAGTCCTACGGCAGGCACACTCTGGCTAGCCAGCAATTACAAGAAACCCAGTGAAATTCTGAGCATGATGTCGTGTTCCATGTCTCTTTCACTTTCTGGAAAATAAACAATTATGGCCAAAATCCAGCCACAAGATGTCTTTGCGGAATTAGATATGTCTTGAAGTTATAATTGTTGACAATGGCTGAGCTTTCCCATACCAATGTCTAACTCCTAAACTTGTGAAACAAACAGTGCGAATTCAGTACAGCTATACAGTAGGGCTGACATTATTTCTCACTATAATGAAACTGCAATAATCAAAAAATCCATCTGTATTCCTAGAAAACATTCAGCTTCTTTTAAAAAACAGTTTTTCTCTTTTGGCTCCCAGATTACCAGCATCATTTTTCCAACTGCAGTTGACCTGGCCAACCCTTGTGCTGAACTTTTTCACTTTCTAACTGTCCTCATTTTGAGCCTATATGTGAGTCAACAATCTCTGAAGATGGACTTAGATTTTAAATTTTCATTCTGCTTTTTGCGTTTTTCTTTTTCTAATGGAATATTTCCATCTTTAAGAGCTTGGCCAGGTGAAGTCTTTAACACTATAGATATGAGATTCTGTGTAATACCGATGGCCCTTCTCAAGCCAATTGCAAATGACTAGAGAGCTTTAATCTCCTTAGGGACAGAATTTTGAATAATTACTTACTTCAGACTTATTAATTTTTGAAGTAAGTAAAAGAAAGATTTATCTTAGACTCCAGGACTAGCAAAGCAGACCCAAGCACCAAGCCCTGAGGAGCTAAGAACACTGGGTTGTTCTGCTGGAATATTTTCCTTTTACTTCTATTTGTACTGCAGAGAATATTCTCCTGGTTTGACTCAAGCTTAATAAGTAGGGCTTTCTTTGTTAGAAGTAGCATTTATTTCAGTGAGATTGCTGGTAGAGTGAGGTACTATTCAGTTTTCATGTGGTGGCAGAATCCAACCACCAGGTGCAACATCTCTTACCTTAGAAAGGCTTATGCCTTTCTCATGCCAGATGTTATTTATGGCTGTGGTCTATGTGGCCTCAGTGATCTTACTCATGTGAACATACGTTTACAATTGTAACAGGCGGAGAACCAGGCCTTAGTTGATGAAGACTGGAAATCACAAATAAAACTTTGCTCAGCAAAGCCACAGCCATCTGAGAGAGGCAACCCTGGCAAGGATGGAGCACTGGTCTGGCTGCACTGGGAGTGAAGGACAGCAACTGCCCCAGATCTGCCTCTGGAAATAGTCACACTTGTCCTGCAAACCTGGAACATCCACTGATCTCTACCATCCTTTCCCACCTGTGTGTTGGCAGGACTCCCTGCTTTGCTGTTGGCATGGGAAAAGTGAGAGTTTATAACCTGCTTTAGCACAAAATCACCTCACTCAGTTGCAACTGCTGCTGCTGTAGTTGAGTGGATGTCTACCTGTGTATCAAAGGAACGGTAGGTAGCTCCCATAGCTCAGCTCGAGGGTCAGCAATGGAATGGCAGCAAGTTGAAGGTGTTTTGCAGCTGTACCATGACAGCAGAGGGAATGGGAGCTGTTATTCAAGGGCTGGGGCATGGAGTTGAGACCTACATAACAGTAAAATTAAGCAGAAACAATACATCAAACTAATTATTAAATTGTAATTAAATATGAACCCTTTGATGTCCTTTGATTTATGCTTGCCTGAATGTAGTTTGACAAATTCTCTCTTCTGCTTATACCACATGTGGAGCAGTGACTATGGTAATTTATGACTATTAGGACCTAATGAAAAGTACTTGAAGGCCGCAGTCCACAGCTTGGAGACTATGGAGGCAGGTGCCCAGAAATTCCTGAGAAATGGGCTGAGAAGGATTGCATGGAGAAATACAAAACAGACCTTATATTTGAATTTTCGCTGGTGTTGGTGGGAGGCTTTTGCTGTCCTGCCTGAGCACAGTACATAATCAAAGTGTGGGAAGCACTGGGATGCAGAAAAGCCCTCAGGTATCCAAAGTATTAGATTAAATAATGTCAGTGCAATTTGCATTTTAAACATCTTTATGGAGACTCTGCGGCTTGTGAATTGCTATACCGGATAGCAAAACAGACTAAATTAAATGGCTTACATTTTGTGCAGCAGTCCAGTTTTTCATCTCACTGATTAAAGGGGGCTTCTTCCTCGCCTCTTTCATTCCTAAACAAAAAAAAAGAAAAAGAAAAAAACCACGCAACCTAATTTTAGTATCCTCAAATGAGTGTTTCTTTAAACATGAACTCCTTTGTCGTAGCTGAGGAAAAGAATTATCTTAAGAAAACATGCATTTCAGCTATATTTCTATTAATTTTTGAATGATTGCAAATGTCACTTTTAGCATTTTTTAATTGGAGTGTAATGGTGCATCACCAGATTTCATAACCTTGCAGTCTGACTTTTATCACCTCTTATCATTTCTCTTAAACATCGAATTCAGCAGGAGTTATGGCTGTTTCTGTTAAGACTGAATTAGATGCATGGATGAGAATAATGTTAGATACACATTAAAAATTAGCATGGCTCAATGGTGTAATTTCCTCCATTATACTATTCTCTGCCTCTGTGTATTTGTAAGTTGTACCTGTCTTGCAAAACCACAGCATCCAACAGTTGAAGCGACACCCATTCACCACTTGGCTCTACTAACACCCAGTGTGAAACCTATATTGGTGTTTAACAGTCCAAAAAGATTGGATTCCACCTGATACGTTGGGGTTTTTTCCTTTCAAAAGCTTCATTTCATCCAGTAAAATTTACTGTAAAGTGCAGGACTGCCTATGTTGTAATCAACATATTCACATCTTGGGACTATACATAGTACCATCACTTTCATGAACCTCAGTGTACCTACAGATCGGTTAAATTTATTTTTCCAGAGCCGTTAAGTGCTTTGCAACTTTAATACTTCCAGAAATCATCTGTATTTACTTCAGTCCTCACAGTTTGATATTGCAGGTAGTTTTCGCATAAAAATCCCAACAATTTAGAGGGGAAGGAAATCAGTATACTCCACAGAAAGAGCAGCTTTAAACTTAATCAGTATCAAGTCAATTAAAAAGGAGGTAAAGCTATTCAGAATCAGCTTGCAATGCCCACGAATGTTAACATGGAGAGGCAAATGGAAACAGAAAACAGCATTTGTAAGTTTTCTAGACATGTATTTTCCCTTACAGGTGGCTTGATACTTCAGAAAGCTCACAAATAGAATTGAGTAGGGAACAAAGTAAAACAACTTCCACAAGGAAGTTGAGTTGCTAACCTTTTTTTTGTTGGTGGTGTTCCGGTTAGGAGAAAAACACTCCAAACTAAAGTTTTCTGCATAAGATCCGTGTAAACAATTTGTTTAGATTCTTTATAGTGTATGTATTATCTGGTTTTATGCTACATAAGATTTCAAAATATAATTTTTGAAGTAGCATTTGAAGTAGATGGGAAAATTAAAATATTTTTACCCTATTTTACCCCTAAAATACCAAACCAGGTAGTTTTAAGAATATTGTAGATGCTTGCCTTTATACTGAATGGGTAAAACATTCACTTCCACTGAAATTTCATTTCTTAACCAAAAACGATCATGCAAAAATTTCCCATGCAACTCAGACCTCAATATCTGTGAGGATTCAGAGCAGTAGATACAGGAATACAAAAACAGCCTCAGTCACTCCTGACTTTTACCTGTATCTTTCTATCGGTCTTTTTCACCCACTCCCACACCACCTAGAATGAGGTATTTCAGCTCTGCATTGCCCTGGATTTTTTCCTGGTTGGGGACAGACAACAGACTCACTCGCTGATCTTGTGGCCCTTCCTCACTACATCTGCTGATAGCAGAGGCTGGAGACTATCCAGAGCACAGGTCTGGGCTTCAGCTCTGGTTGGCAGCAAGAAAAAAATTATCAAGGGCTGTGTCAACTCCCTACGACCTAACAAACCCCTACATCTCAGCCTGAAAATGCTCCCATTTGTGCTGCCATCTTCATGCCTCTGTTAATGCACTGCTGGCAGGCATCAGTACGTTTTTAAGGAGCTCCCGTACCTTGGTGGACACGCTGTGATTTGACTGCTTGTCAAAGTCCCGTGTATATTTCAGCATCACTTTTTCAGAGTTGGTCGCATGATCTTCTGGATCAGAGAGGGGCTGAAGAAGACCATGAGAGTATCAGTGGTTCCCAATGAAAAGGCATTGGTGCAGATCAAACCCACTGCCAGTCTTTACAGGCTTCCTTTAGGCTGTCAGAAATGTCTGGGAGCAGGAGGTTACAGTGGAAACTTGCCATGGTTCTCCGCTAAGCCATGTTTCTTAAGAAAATGTTCGCATTCAACTCAGACAGCCTTAATTTTGCCTAATCCACTTTGCCTATTTCTAATTATGCTGTCTGGAACTTCATAAAGCAAATGAACATCTGTGCCATCTCAATGCCTCCCAGCCGTCCCCACCTTCGTTTGACCCTGACATAGGCTGGCGCCGTACAAAGCCATACGTATAGGAGTGGAGAAGGGAGGAGGCAGGAGGTGCATCGTGCGAGCACGTACTGACTCCAGCAGGATGCACAGACAAAATGCAGGCTGCATGTGCATAGAACAGCCATTAGAAGTTTTACCAAAGACATTAAAAAAAAAATAAAATTCACGGTCTGAGCGTTGACTTACAGCAGACGCAAGCTGAGGAGACGGAGAAAAAATGAGGGCTGAAAATTAGCCATGATTAAACCATCCCATTTGGTGCTTTATTGACTGCAAGTAGATATGCTAGATTTGATATTAGCGGTAACTCTGTGCCACGGAAAAAAAAAAGAAACAGTAATTGCAAGAGGCACTTGTGCTTGAAGCCAGCCAGCTCACTTTCCACATGGTGGGCACTCCTTGAGAAAGGAAGACAGAAGTGTCATAAGATGGAAGTGTTGGTTCACAGGTTACCTCATGCCCTGGCAAGATTGACACTCTGCTTCTGCTTCTTCAACAGACTTTCTGTAACCTTTAATATGTTGTTTGAGTCGCATTCAAAATCCTTTGAAGTCACTTTGAAAAGATGACTGAGAGCTGGGACTGGAACTCACGGCTATAGCTATGAGGATTTATTTTCTTTTTACCACATGCACCAGGGGAAAATGGACATGCTCATCACTGACTTCAAGATGTGAATTTAAAAAAAAAATAAAAATAAAAGAAGAAAAGAGGTTGAGAGGAGGAAAAGGAGGAAAAAAGATCACATTCTCCTTGTGTCTGCTCACCAACTGATGGTCAACAGCTGACCTCAGAAAAAAAAAATATTAAGCCAGCGTTGCCCCATTTCAGGCACCGCATTGCAAAAGCCCAGTTACCCTTGAGAATAAAGTCTCCATGAAACTCTTTTGTAACCTGTCCAAACAGCCCAAATCAATTATATTAGTGGAGTGCTGTCATGTAGAAATACTCTGTAAGCCTGATCGGTAGGTTGAACTGCAGCCACGGCAGCTTTAGATGTGAGAGGAAATCTCCCATTCTCGCCTGCTTCATGATGTAAAAAAGAGCCTAGATACATGAACCGGGATGAATGACCTGTACTATTTTCAAGATTTGCAGGGAGGTTAGAGGTTTTCTTAGGATTGGAATATGACTGTGTTGTAAATGGAGGCATGTTTATGAACGAAAGATGTGTTCCAGGTTTGTCTGAAACAGAAAACACTTCTATTTTCAGGAAAAAAAATGGTTGCTTTCACTGCAGCAAGAGCTCATATTCATTCTAATAGGAACTTCCTTCTTCAGGATAATTTCTATTTATGTTCAGATATTTTATGAATTCAACAATGTTTAAAATCATTGAGACAAGTGTCTGGTTAAGCAGAGAGTCCTAAACGAGGTTTTTATTCTGTAGGCTTGCGGGCAGATGAGGAAATCTCCACTCAGTCCCAAGGAGAGAGAGAGGGTTAAAGCATCTTTGACTTAGAGACCTGAAGTCTGCTTTTGAATATTCTTGTTCGGTTCAGCAAGTCGCATGTGCTATTAATTTTAATGATGCTATTAGACCAGCAGAGGCCGTCATCCGTTACTGTGCATCTCTAGCAGAGTGAGAGACCCACGCACGCTGGCTATGTCACCCTGAACAAAAGCACACCTGCACTAAAGCAATCCTCTGTGCTGCAGAGCTGAACTAGCAGAGAAGAGAGGAAGAACAGTGAAAGTACGTATGTTTCAAGGAGCTGGCTGAAAAACTGAGATTTCTCAACGGTAAGTAACACAGAAGATAAACAAGAATATTACTAAGCTTGTAGCCAGTACCTGGTCATTTTGCCTTGATATGTACATATATATGAGTGATAAAATAGACTTCCGTCGCCCGATTTTCTTACCCAAGTTGAAAGCGACAAGAAAATAAATACTTTGGCTCTTTCTTACTGGTTTCTGAGCCTTTGCTGACTCTAAGGGTGTCTACACTGATTATAGGATACAGATAACCCAAGCTGGCTCTCAGTAAACCGCTGTAGCAGAGCAGCCAAGGATACACCATGCTTTCGGATAGTTAGACTTCATGCAGTCTCCAAGCCAGTTTCCAGTTAGCTCAGTTACCTTCATACAGCACATGTTTTATAGGGGAAAACACCCCAAGGGTCCAAAAAGTGAGAACTTTTCCAAAGTTTTGGAGTCAAACTGCTTGAGTTTCTTACTTTAAACCTTATGCATTACAGAATTGCCATATTTAGGAGAATAATGTGGAAAATGAGGGGAATGGGAGTGTTATGGGACTATGACAGTTACAGACAAAGGCTAGAAAACTGGAATTTCTAAGAATAACAAAAAATTGGGATTATTTCTCCTAAATGCGTATGCTAGGGAAAAGTATAATCAATCATAATTCACAACCTGGCTTTATTAATTTTCCCAGTTTTAATCAGGGACATACCAAAAGTCTAATCAGGAACGGATCATCCTTGTTAATGTTTGAACAGAGGAGGCAGCTTGTCCTAAACATTTCTGAGTGACAGTGATCCAGGAAACTAGTAACTGTGTGTACTCTACGTATACAGAGACATAATCATAATAAGAAGGAGAAAGTAAATAAAATAAGAGCTTCTGTTGGCCATATATCTTCATCCAATGCAGGTCTATTTGTGGCATTCAATTATGTGTGTAAATCAATGCTACTGCTTTGCTAAAATTACAATACAGTATTTATTGCAGCAGTGCATTAGTTTTAAACAGTGCTGTGTTCCAGCTTGCCAAGGTCATCAAAAGTAATTTCTGAAAAAGCAAAGAACCCCAGTCCCTAAGAGCAACTACATCCCTTGTGAAAAGGACCTTGAAGGGTTAAAGTTCAATGCAAAAAGCGTGAGAACCTTTCACAGTGCTGGATCTAATTAAAAGTTGAAATAACACATCTCAGGAGGAGGAAGAATATGAAATCAAAGTCTTTTGTGAGACAGTGGTGACAAGAGGTTTGGCTGCTGTCAGATTTTCCGCCAGAGAGATCATCCTGCTGGGAGTCCTCCTGGCTTCAGGACAGCTCGTAGCAGTTCAGTTTTGGGAGTGGGGAGCACAGACTGCAGAAGGAAGAGTTTGTGGAAAACATAAAAAAAATCAGTCCGTAAGCAGGTGTTATAGGCAAATATTTTTCTCCACAAGAGGCCAATTTAACTCCAGAAATATGGAGGTTTTGTGTTATTTATGTCCCAGAACACAGGACCTAAGACATGATGGGAAATACATGACTTGGGCTTGTATGAAGGTACTCCAAGACAATATGATTCTATGATTCTATGATAATAGCCACAGATGGTGTGAGAGGGTATCACAAGGGAAAAACTGCTTGGGTAGTTTAAGCTAAATCAAAATTGAAGCCGTTTATTCATTTTTTTATCAACCCATAGTTAACTGAAAAACAGTGAACTGTAGGTTCAGGATCAGCATCAGCAGTACGATAATGATCACAATACTAGACACTTGCAGATGTTAACGCCTACAGGTTTCTGAATGTGCTGTCACTCGCTGGCTGGGTACCAGATCCCTGCAGCATCCTGGGGAGGATGCTCAGCCCAGTCTGGGCAGGGTGGTGGTGCCACAGGGCAACTTCTGGCAGCCCCAAACCAGGTTCGTATTGCTGCTTCTCTCACTCCAAGTTCTCTCTCCCTCAACACCAAATTTTATTTTAGTAGCTTTGTTACTCCTTTTAGGACGATTCTTCCACCATTTCAGAAATCCCTTTGTAAGTCACCAGTTACAGTTCAGTGTGGCTGACGGTCATCTTCCTATTTAACATGATGAGTTTGGGGCATGTGCCCACTGGACAGTTTTGTGTGCTTTATCCCTACGCTCTGTACACTCATACTCTTATACGAACAGGGGCTGTTGTCCACGCTGTTTGCCAGGTGGGTCGTGCAAGGTCTCCGTCAAAGAGTGTGAGCTACATGGCCTTAAACTGCATTTCTGTCTTTGAATTGTGGTATTATAATTTTGATTGCTGTAGTTGAAAGAGGTTGAAAGAGGCCACTTGTTCTCATAGTTTCCTACCTTCGTTCCCAGTGGTCTTTCCCCTTGAGGTTTATTCCTTGCATATAATGTCTTCTTTTCTTCATGTCTCTGTGTTTATACTGATAAAATGGTCTTTAAATGTAGCAGGTTCTTCTATTCATTGCCTGTAGGCTGAAGCCATAAATCTCTAACAGCATCTGGCAGCCATTTTACATTTTGTTCACAGGAAGAGGAGACTTATGTGTCCTTGACGGCGTGTAGTCTTTCTCTTTGTTTTATGTAGAAAAGGAGTATATAAGTGATCTTAAGAGCCTTGACAAAATATTACAGGACAAACCATATATTCCTTGCGCATGCAAATCACATTAGTGAGAGCTGTGGATTAATTGGTCCAATCCCTTTATCGTTTTATCATATTTTCTTTGCTCCTTCCCTGCTGCATAACCCTATTAAACCGTTCTCTTCACCATATGCGGAGAGAAGTAGCAGCCTACCCTCGTAATTTTGGTATTCATGTACATAGTGGATCTGAATATCTGTTATTACAGAAATAAATACGGATAGGGATCTCTCTATTACCATTCTCTGTACACAAAGACAAATGAAAAGACAATGTCATTAGGATCCCAGAGAGAGTCAGTACTGACTGAGGGATGGCAGTTACATTAGAGTCAGGGTCTGTAGAAAGTTTTATCATGCTTTTCTCAGATTTTTTTATTGTGATCAGATTCCTCCTGCAGTACTGAGATGTATCTTTTGGCAGCCCCGGCAAGGAGCTGTAGTACCGTGGGAACTATTTAGAAGTGTTGGATCCTCAAGTATGTTACTGATGTGCTAACACAATTTCATTGATCCCAGTGGAACGTATTATGGTTCATATAGCTGAAGCATGATGCAGCTGGCAGCAAAATACATGGAGACCTGCTATATCCTCCACTTGTTTAGATAAGTTTATTAGTTCCTGGGCTCAGCTGACTCTACCTGCTGCTCACTTATTATTCCTGCAAGCATTGACAAATTGAAAAGGTGACAGGAGGCCCTGGGCTCACTTGGAGCTCAGGCAACTTACGATCTTATGCTTCAGTGATGTTAAGATGCCACATGCTGTTGTGCTTCCTGTACTATGTTAAAAATCATCTTGCAGATGTCTTTTTACTTCTGTGAGGCATATTACAAGGCTTATCAGAGGTGGGGAGTCTTGCTCTTCAATTCTTCTCATCCTACTTCTGTACAAAGGCTGTATTGGCTACTGAACTTGCAAGAGATAAGCAAATCCTTGGGCCTGGGGGACAATTGCCTATCATGAGGTCTGCTTTTTAATTAAGAGGGCTAAGAAGCAGTGACCTTGCTGCACTTTCTATATACAAGTGCAGGAGTAGGATTAGCAATGCATGCTTTTGGGATACTACATTGATTTGGGGGAATCTTGCTTTCAAACGAACATCATCCAACTTCAGCAGCTTTCAATTTTGTACACACGGCAGCTCAGGATGCATTACTTATCCTTTACCCAAAGGAAGCAGAGTCTTCTTCTTCGTAACTAGGTGGATGAGCATGCCTGGGAGATGGACACCTTCAGCATCGGAAGGGAGCTACTCAAAACACACTACAAAG
This sequence comes from Stercorarius parasiticus, assembly GCA_013396915.1. Taxonomy (NCBI): domain Eukaryota; kingdom Metazoa; phylum Chordata; class Aves; order Charadriiformes; family Stercorariidae; genus Stercorarius; species Stercorarius parasiticus. Next base: position 39,949 of record VWZL01002272.1, on the reverse strand, counting down.
TGTTTGTGCTTGTGCTTGTGCTTGTGCTTGTACAAGATGTGCTTGTAACAACACTGGGCCAGCCTCTAAGGCAAACTAGATCAATAATTTTCACCTGCTGAGGATCCAGACTCCTCATGAAAAATAAAGAAGTAACACAGATGCATCTGATTTAACAGGAAACCTCTTCTTTAAATCCAATTATATGTGGTGACCGCAAATGAAGAAGGTACTATACCTTGTCGTAGTGGTTCTGTTACACTCTCCCTCCTCATGCCAGGCGATTATTGCCTTCAACAGCAGGAGGAAAAGCAAGGGATATCTCCTCTCATTTATTTGATGGTGCTGAAAAGCAGTTTGGAAAACTCCACAGCGCTTTTCTCCTGTGCTCACACCACATAAATGAGGCAATCGTTACAACTGTCTTTTTTTTCTCCCAAGGACATTGAATACTGTGCTCAGGGTGAAAGCACTCGTACCCGATCAAGGCAAGCAAAAGCAGCAGTCAGTGCAGCAAAGCGTGTGTGGCACAGGCAGGTCCTGCCCATGCCCGTACCTTGGAATGCACGATTTCGTGCAAGATTTCTTTATGCAGACAAAAAGGCCAACAGCACCATGATCCCCAGAAACACGAGTAAAACACACAAGAGCTTTCCGCACACTACATACATAGACTACATAAAGGAATGCCAATATTGATTCGTGATTAATTGACCCCTTGGAGGGGGGGCTCGCTATTAAAATATGGCCAAAACAACCCTTTCAAACTAATTTTTGAAGAGCTAATGGTAGGTGTGCTAAGACCCAGATGAGATCCCACAACCCATTCTCAGGACTGACAGAGATTTTCGAAGCAAGTAGCATCTCTGCGGTCAAGTGTGGGCAGGGATGTATTTCATCTGCCCGCACCCTTACCCCATGAGTCCCAGATTTGGTTTGGGAGACCATGCAGCTTGGACCAAGGCTAGTGAGGAGGGTCACGTACATAGCCAGCTTCCCAGATAAAGGCAGCTTGTGTCACACTGTGTCAGAATACATTGTATGTGATTCTGTAGTGAGACCTTAACTGCCCTTTGAAAACATCCATTATTTTTTTCATGATGGCTGACACCAGTAACTCCTCCTTCGTTGTCTAAGCCCTATCTGGCTCCTGCTTCTAGCTGAATCTCCTCACCCCAAGTACGTGCTCCAGTGAGAAGCTGTAGTTGTAAAATATCTTGAGTAAAGCTTTTGACATCTGATTGCAAAGCATGTTCTGTGATTGAGAAAAATACAGGCTGCATGAATGGGCTTAAATAGACTGAATATTAGTTGGATTACCAGGCTTAAAGGGCAGTAATGAATAGTGCAGCATCCAGCTGGCAACCAGCAACAAGTGGAGTACAATAGGGGTTGATTCTGGGACGATATTATTCCACATCTTTTTCAATGGCCTGGATGATCAGACAGAATGCAACTTCAGCAAATTTGCAGGTGAAGATGGGGTGGGTGGAAATGTGCTGAATGACAGTAAAACTTCAAGTCACAAGGAACTTGATAAACTTGAGTCTGGGGCCAACTGAAATCTCACGATGTTCAGAAATGAAGCAACACAAAATCCTACACATGGGACTTTCAAACTGTATACTTGGCTGCAATAGAAGGAGCATGGCCAGCATATTAGAAGTTGTAACCTTCTTCTTGCTTATAGGTAAATCACACCTGCAATGCTGTGATCTGTTTTGGGGCCCCTAGTTCTAGAGGTGTGTTGAAAAACACTTGCAGAGTGCTAAAAAAATTATCAGGGACTTAGAGCGTACATCCCTCAAGAAGAGGATGCAGGAGTCGTGTTTATTTAATCTGGAAAAAGGAATCCAAAGAATAACCTGCTTGAAGGAGGGTTTTAAAGGTGATGGAGCCAAATTCAGTTTAGTAATAATGGCAGGTGGTAAAATATTCAGCAATACCAATAAAGTGCAGCTTGGGATGTTGCAGCTGGGTATAGGAAAACCATTTTCACTAGGAGGATAGTGCAGTCCTGAAATAGCTTGCCAAGAAAAGGCTGTTGGATCTCCAGTCTCAGACATTTTCAGTCAGCTAAACAAAGCTATGGTTTACGTAATTTGCTGTCAGCAACAGCCCTGCTTAAGATTGGATGTTGGATTAAGTCCCTCCAGAGGTCTCTTCCAGCCAGCGTTTCTATGATTTGTTCTCCAAAAGTGCATTGACCACATAGATGTGGCAAATGCTAACTGAGAACGGTTCATTTTCCCACCTCTCTCTGGTGGCTGTGTTAGGCAATGTTGGCAGAGTTTTATTTTACCATCAACATTTCATAAAAGTCTGCACTTTCACACAATAGAATCACGAACAATTACTGAATGGGAAGGGGGATCTGGAGGCCTTGTCCAACCTCCTGCTCAAGGAGCAATCTTCAGACTAAGATCAGGTTGCTCAAGGTTATCCAGCTTTTTGAAAATCTCCAATCTCATCAAGATGTTCCAGTGCTTAACTACTCTCACTAGGAAGAACTTTTTTTTCTCATTTGTAATTGAAATATCTCGTTGTAACTTGTTCCCACTATTCCTTTTCTCTGTGTTTCTGCAAAGAACCTGTTTCTTCCCTTAGCCACTCATTAGGACGTGGAAGACTGCAAGTGAATCCCCCCTTAACCTTCTGTTTCCTGGTTAAATAAACCCAACTCCTTCAGCTTCTCCCTATAAATCAGGTGTTCCAGCTCCATGTCAATGCCATCACTGCAACGGCACTACACTACAATCCTTGTTCCATTTGTTGCCCCTCAAGGACCTTTCCCACAAGGACACCCTACAGGTCCTTTTCCGCAAACTTCTTTCTATCCAGTCAATCTTTGAATAACAAACATGTCCTCTGGATTATCAGTTATTCCCCCAATTTGTTGTCATTTGCTGTAATCCACAAACTTGCTAAATCCAGACAGTTTATCTGCAACTTTTCTATTTATCCATTCAACCCATACCCCCTCAGTCTGGCTACAAGGATACCATGGGACCCTGTGTGAAAAGACTTTCTAAAGTCAAGGTAAAGAACATCCATTCTCTTCCCACATCCTCAGAGCCCATCTTCTCATCACAGAAAGCAATCAGGTTGGTATCGCAAGATTTAACCTTGGTAAATCCAATCTAGCTGTTTCCAGTCACCTCTGTGTCCTTCATGCGCATGGAAATTACTTCCTTGGCAACTTCTTCCAACATTTTCCTAGGAAAGAGGCAAGACTGACCAGCCAGTTCCCCCTTGTTTTTTTGCAGATGGGAGAAACAATTAACTTTTTTTCCAGTCTGCGGGGAAACCCAACTTACCACATCCTTTCAAAGATGAGAGAAAGTGGCCTCAGAACGAAGCTGGCCAACTCCCGCAGCACCATGCAAAACATGTACTGGAGAATTAAATCTATAATTACATTTTCTAACGGAGCTCAGAAATATCTTTCCCCTAGCTAGAGCTTGTATAGAATTAAGTCAGCAGATTCAGAACAGGGAAGCCCCCCCCACCCTTCTATATCACAGTTCTTGATGTATTATTTTCTAGCTATTACTAAGAAATAAGGGAGGATATAAAGGCTAAAAATAAAACCAAAGGGGTTTAATTTGAAAAAAAACCAAACACACAAAATCATAGTTTCAGAACTACATTGGAAAATGCAAAGTAGGGAAAGCTTTGGAGAGAGCAAGAAAAAAGTTCTCCTGGAAAAGTTTCAGAAGCAAATTTGAAAATGAGCAGCAAAATAAACTGACCCATGAAAGATCAGAGCTCTTCTGTTGGTCTCCAGCAGGCAGCATTTCTCTCTTCGTTAGAGGAGTAAGAGAAGAACAGATGAGCTGCCTTTGCTGTGCCTTTTGCATAGCTGCCAATGGTGCAACACACAGGTGTTGCCAACTCTCTGCGCTGTGCAGAACCCAGACTAAAATGAGCTATTGTTTCTTTGATTTTTTCCTGGTCTTTTTTTCCATCTTCTAACCATTCCAGTTTGGGTTTTTTTCCCCTTTTTCTGTGGCATTTATTGATTACTTTTTCCTTGAAATATTTTTAAATTGTTCTTCTCTTCACTATATTTATTTTTTATGACTCTCCTGTCATGCTCTTTGGCTATTCTGTGGTACTCAGCATAGCTCCCTGACATAGCTTTCCACCTCCTGACTCGTCTCCTGTTTTACAGTCTCCAGACCCACAAACTCCTATATTCGCGTGACACAAATACAGATAAACCTTTATTCCATGCTTGGAGCTCCAGAGCATCAGTAGAACGCAAAAAATAATAACATACCATAATGGTTAGAAAACTGTATTTATATTATCAGAGAAAATAATTGAAACAGTTTTCCAAGGCAACTGGCTAATTCATCACTGTTGGATGACTTTAAACTAGCCTGTCTCCAAGTCTGGATACTCAGACCTAGTGAAATAGCTCAGATTATTTCTGCATGCAACCTCTTTCCTGGCTGTTCACAGAGCAGAAAACTCAGTCAGGTCCTTGTTATTATCTTGTGTCCTGATTCCTGTCCGCCTTCCGAACAATTCCACTTTTGTTTCCCTCTTATCCACTCTGAACCATACTGTGACACCAGTGTTTCCCAGACCCATTGGCAGCAGGTTTATCTTTCCCCTTTTCTATCTCCAGAGCTAAATCCCCTCCAGGTTCAAGTCTGAATTTTGTTCCTCACTCGCCAGTATGCGCTCGCAGCCCTCAGTCACAGCCACTTCTCACTCCCTGGCTCGGAGGAGCAGAGTTGCTGCCCTGTTCCCTGAGCACTGCCAGAATTTATGTGAACAATCTTTCTTAATGCTTGGTGTCCCATTTTAATGCCAGCCTCGGAGATGGAGACCCACAGTCTGAGAAATGTCCCTGTCACTGTGTCAATATCCTCCTTTTTGTGATTCTCTTTCCATTCCTGCTCTCCAGCACACCAAACATCAGGCATGAGTGGTTTATCCCGGACCTGCCAGGGCTCTTTCATTGGATGTAGCACAAGTACGTCATGGCTGCTCTTGACATCAGCAGCGTATTAAGTTTTCAGACACTTTCAGCTTGTCCTGTCGTGCTGAATGTCCCCATAAACACCTGGGAGCCAGCTTCATTGCTTGCTTTCATACCTTCTGGGATCTCTTCTCTCCTGACACCTGCAAAAAATAAAGGCAACTCTTAAGCTCCGCCAGCACAACAGCATCATTCTGATGACCAAAATGCTATTGTTTTAGGAGGAAATTTCTTGTTTCTTCTCTCATACTGGATTATAGATACTTGCAGGCAGGGAACCACGTTGTGCTGTCTTTTAGGCAGCTCCTGGCACATAACAGAATTGGGGCATCTAAGCCAAAATGATGCCAGTGTTCTCTGCATGTCATGCTACTTGACGCAGCCAGGAGATACAGTCAACACTTCAGCTTGTGGGGAAAAATTTCTCCTGGAGCTTCAGGTTCTGGTACAGGACAGATCCACAACACTTGAGCTTCTGGGGAAAAACTTCTCCTGGAGCGTCATGTCCTGGTAGAGGACAGATCCACACCACTTGGCTGGGCAGCCAGGCACCTGCCTTCCACAAAGCTGCACATCCATCACAGCTCTGCTGCTCTCCTCTCTGGCTCCAGAGCTATGAAAAGCACCAGGCTGCAGCAACCATCAGCTGTTCCTTCACTCGTCCCAACCCCTGTTCCACTCAGTTCCCTGGTCGCAATTAAAAAGCCTGTCTTTGCCGCTTCCTCCAACCTCGTCCCATGGTAGGAGCAGCCCACAGGACATTCAGGGATAAATAAAAGTCGGTTTTGCCTAGCACTGTGGAGAAGTCCTGAGGCAGCCTTCTCCCTGTGCCCAAATCCATGAGGAGTTGGATCATTAAATGTGCTCCGAGCTTGTCCACCACTCAAAGACTGCGTCAGGAGGAGGAAACTCTCATCCATAGTTCTCACAGGAGTCAGTTCCAGATAATGGAGATACAGTAACCCGTTGGATTAGCAATGCTAATACCAGGTACTGACACAGGGGAAGATCTGGAATTGACAAACCTTCCTAGCAAAGGCGTTCCCTGTGACAGTCAGTGGGTTAAATACCAGCTTTCCAAAGAAAGAAGGGACATAGCTGAATCCTGATAACAGTTTGAACTCCAGGAGGAAACATTTGTTTTATAAACTGAATTTTTTTCTTTGCTGCAAGAGAGACCTACTTATTCTCCAGCCTCCTCTGATTCCTCAGGGAACCACATGGGGTTGTTTCCATTCTCTGATGGTGCTGATTTCAATACAAATTTTAAAAATTTTTTTTTCATCTCGCCAGAAATATGTCTGCTAAGTTCTGCCATCCTCTTGATGTACAGTTTTTTGGCGTCGCTGCACAGCAGCATGGTTTAATGAGAGGGAAGTGCTGGAGTTACCCACTGGCACCTGCTCTCATTCCCTCTCCAACTTCTCTTTAGATTGAATGAACTTCTGTTATGCCAGATATTAAATTGCACTGAATTCTGCACTTGGCCGATTCTATTATCCTCTCTCTTGCATTTTTCAAAAATACAACCACAGTTGGCCACTCTAAAAAGGTCTTATATTGTTTGCATAGCATATACATCATATACTGCACACAGTGACTTCAGTACACAAATATCCAAGCACGTCCTCAGAAACCATAACTGAGACGTGGAACATATACAACAAAACAGCCAGGAGTGCCAACGTCATTAAAGGAAGCGCTGATACCAGAACAGGGACCACAGCCAGGGGTGACAGTGCCTCTGAGGAAATATCCCCAAACCCGTGAAAGGGTGGTGGAGTCATAAATATCAGCCTTATGACATTTCTTCATGCACGCTTAACAGCCTTCTTCCCCCATGGATATGTTGTATGTCAGGTTTAAGAATGGTTAAGCTGGGACATGTAGCAGACACGGTGAACTGTGGCTTTTGTTTTGAAGCTGTTAAATTGCCTGGCTGTTTCGACTCAGGAGCGGGTTCTGCCCACTTATAGCTTCTCACTCACCTGTGACCTCCTGGGACTGAGCATCGTGTCCCATTCTACGCCACGAAAAAGGCACTAGGACAATGTGACGGAGTCAAAGAAGCCCAAAATCAATAGACCAATACTTAGCAGCAAGGGAGCAAGAGAGTGGAAGAATTGGTTGCTCTAACCTGCAGTACAAAGGACACATTGCTACCTCCTCCTTGCTGCCAAAAGCAGCAGTAGTGGCTACCGCGGGCAGCAAGGGAAGGCTCTCCTCCCCACCTAAACTGCCTCAGACCCCACTAAACCTCTACAGCTCCCAAAACCCAGCCTGAGCTTGCTGGGGTCTCACTGATGCCCCTCAGCTCTGTACTCTTGTCCTTTCCCCAGACTTGCAGTTCTCTTCCTGAACCAAGTCTGCAGCCACAGCAAAAGTAAGTTTTGTCATCCTTTGGATACCATCCTGAGGTAGCTGATCTCATTCCTGCCTGCAGTGCTGAAAAGATTTGGAATGGCTCCTCCCCAAAGGAAGCTAAGGGAGTATTTCCCTCTGATGAGGAACAGAGAGAAAGATCTAATGAATGTCTCCGGCAAATTGTGTGGGCTCTGGGGAGGTGACTGCTCGCCGAGAATCCCTTAGCAATAGTCTCCTGCACAACAAGGAATCCCTTTGTGCATCCCCAAATTCAGGCAGTACAGCTTTCAGATTGGGTTTCCCCCAAAATCAGACCCCCCCCATATTAAAGCATTTTGCAGGCTGACACAAGTCAATATCAGAGCAGAGAGTCAAATACTTTCGCTTCGTCAGCCAATGCTCTTTTTTCACTAGATTGCACCGTGTCTTATATAACAGCTGTTTAACAAGATAAAATCCACCCCAAATGTTAAGTTCAAGTGAACAAAAATGTTCTTTTTCATAACAGTTGAAACATTGTTTTGATCTTTGGAAAAATACATCTGTAGTAAATTGTTAAAATTTACTTTTTCAGAAAAGTCGTTCTGAAAATGCCAAAACAAGCCTTTCAACACTTTTTCCGTTATTTTGTCTGTTTTTTTTCATGAAATTCCAACAGATTTTCTGAGAAATCAACAAAATCAGTATTTTTTACAAGTCTTCCTTATCTTAGAGTTCTTCCATGTGCTCTAACAACTGATCAAGATAGATAAAATTTGTTGTCTACTGGTTTCAGTGGGGGCTCTGTTAATCTCGCTGGAGCGGTCTTTTGCGGCCAAACGTTTATAATGCATACACATTCAGCTAATGTTTAAAGAATGACACTGTGGTTTTAAAAAATACTGAATTAAAGCAACCACGTTCCTGCTATGTGATGGACTAGTCTTGCAAGAGGGACTGCTTCCAAATGACACCATGCATGAGAGCTCGCAGATTATCACCTGACACAAGTAATCAGGTTGGAAAATTGCTGCTACTGTAATTGAGTCATTCAATTGCAACTATTGTTGGAGTTATCTCCTCCCCCTGGCCCAGGAGGCAGAGACAGATGAGCAGTCAGAGCCTTGTACTTGAAACACTCCTAGCAAGGAAAACTGCAATGCCGCTGTTTTGTTTTCCAGAAATTAAAACTGATCCTCAGGGGAAAGGTGTCATCTAAAGATGCAGGGAAATTTATCTCTGAATCCAGAGGAGACTGTCAAAGTGAGTATGTCTGAATCAGTCAGTATTGGGACTGATGCTTCCTTGGCTTGCAGTTTTCCTTGCCTATTTATAATTTCTAAAAGTTAGGTACAAAAGGGTCTATCATCAGTAGAAGTTTATGGGGAATTTTTATTTGGTGGGGTGGCACCCTACTCGGGCCTTTGCTTACCACCTCTGGGTGTAAGGATCAAAGCAAATGAGAGTCACAAACACACTGAATCTGATTGTCTACTTTGAAAATTCAAAGTAGCATCAGTCATCCAAGTCAGTCAATTGATCATCACATTGCACACATCAAAGCATTACAGGGGTGGAGACTAGCTAAAACTCTTTTACAGTTCTGCCTTGCAAAGCAGCATGATGGTCTAAGTATATCAGGACAACAAGCTTGTCTCCCCAGGCTCTGCAACACAAGCGTAACCTCAGCCTTTCAAAGTACATGAAGCCCTATGCATGCAGTTAATTATAAATAGTGTTGAAATGGAAGCTTAAGAACGGAAGGTTGTGTTCCCTCCATCTGAACATTAAATCCCTTCAAGATCAGGCTGCCCTAGATAGCAAGTGGCTGCATTCAGCTGTATGGTATCTGTATTACAGGATGTTCTTTGAAATGATCAGGTGGTAAAAGGAACTTGACTTGTACTTTACCAAAGAGCCAAAGCAAAGAGGAAGGGTTAGATCCATTGCCTTTTCTAAGTGCTCAGCTAACAGCACAGGCATGTTTGTTACAGCTACTTGACCTCAGGAATGTCTAACTGTGAGCTCTCTTTATCCCACTGGAAACGGGCTTCAAGGAAAGGGCAAAGCCCATGAAGCATGGGGTATAAGGCCTGTAGCCATTCAAATATATACATTGGACTTGCAAGTATGCCAGGAACCATGATCTGCTCGGTAGGATTTATCACATCCACCCTTCTTTAAACTAACATTCAGTCACAAATGAAAAAAAAATGATACGCAGGAGCCTTTGCTAGTTCTCTGCCATTGCAAATTGACACTGGCCAGAATTACTTAGTTCTTCCCTGAAGGACAGCAACCAGCAGAAAGCCATGCCACGCCTGACACCAGACTTGTCCTTGGAGAAGTGCTGTCTCTGCTCCTCTTGGGGTCTCACTTTGTCCCATTGCTTTTCTTTCTGCCCATGTTAATCATGGCAATATTAGCTGTTTCTCAAAGTGTTAACCTGCCAAAAAGAAATCCTGTGAGCCAAAACCCTCACAAATGTTCATGCAAATGACTTAGCTTCTTGTCTGACCATGCCACACCAACCAGTTCCTGGAGGACAGTTGCCTGTCACAAGAAGCTCTTTGCACCAGCATTGCCTGGACAGTCTTTGGGTTGTTGAAGTGATCTGGAGTCTACGTGGAATCCAGGGTCCACTTAGGCCTCCAGTGTGAAACAGCACCAGCCACAGAGACCAGTGGTGCTGCCTGTCATCACAGTCAACCTGTGAGTTTGAGCATCTTTGTGAGATGGGGAGATTGAACCCCGTTCAATCCAGTTCAACCCACTCTCCATCACTCAGAAAAGTACTCTCAAATATCCCTTGGGTAAGATGAATAAAGAAAAAAGCTGCTGCTCTTGCTCCTTGTGAAGAAGGGAGATGGATCCTGATATGGCCACCTGAAACTGCAACCAAATACTTTTCCTGGGGCTGAATAATCATAGCATCATAGAATGGTTATAGTTGTAAGGGACCTTAAAGATCATCTTGTTCCAACCCCCCTGTCATGGGCAGGGACACCTCCCATTACACTTTTGTTCGAATCTGGGGGAGGAGGAGATTTTTCTGGTTTCAATGAAAACCAAAAATGTGTCATTTTGCTTCAGCTTGCTTTTTGTGTTGTGTTTTTAAGGGTGGTGAGGTGTACTTTAGACTTTAGATTGATTTGGGTGTGCTCTATACATGTAAGAATATGTAGGAATTCTTAGAGACTGTGTTTGACCTTCATCTGCAAAACCAGATAGACTTGTTTCTCTCCTTTTACCCTTAAAGCCACAACAATACCACTTTCCAGCATAAGCCTGTGCTTTGGGAAGCAAGTTCTTTTCAGATAACTATCACGTGAAACCAGTGAAAAGCTCCATTGCACCTTGCGTGGCGGATAACATCACCGCTGTTTGGCACAGAGCAAGGCCGTGGCCCGAAGGAGTATGTGAGTATTCCCGAGGCTATTACAAAACCGCAACAACATGAAGCCCGTTCCTGACACAATTCAGCCCATAAGGGGCTCCAGAGCAATGATGAAAATCCTTTGATTCAAATTATGGATGTGCATGGATATTGGTAGGATTAGATACCTTGGCAAGGATATAACGAGAAAATTGCTGTGCTGATATCATTTGCAAGCCTATTTTTGCAACTTCCGCTCATATTTAATAGAAATCTGTGCAACTCCTGTCTTATAGCCTGTTCAGAGCCGCAACAAAAGCTATAAAAGATTTTACTGACTGATCTCCCAAGGGCACAGATGAGCATCAGTTCTACTCAGGCAAGCACGTATTGCAGAATCAGAGCTCTAGTTTTCAAACCTCATTGACGGTTTCGCTTTACTCTCTCCAGTTACTGCTCTTGACCAGAATTGTAGTATACCTTTGTCATTACAATTCCAGCACCATATTCATCTGATAAGAATTCAAACAATAAAGAAGGTGCCATGAAATTAATCTAGCATTCTGGCAAAAATCAGAGCAATGGGAATTGATAAAGTACAAGCTTAATCCATTCTTCTTCGACTCTCACTGTCACTTCAAGGTCCACCTGGGATTGTTATATGGGATGGATTTTAGGTTGGATGAAGTTTATGAGAAGAGATTAATAACTATCTATTGATTGTATCTAGGCAAAGACAACTACAGTACACTCATCCAATTCTTTTCGGCGACACATGGATTTTATGACAATATGTGTTAACTGATATAATCAATTTTCTTAAATCAAGATAAAAATAAGTCCTTAGCAAAAAAATATATATTCCCTGGATTTTGCTGTGAGAGGCCTGATTTTTTTGAAAATCCTTGTCTAAAATTCGCAAGATAGAAGGGACCATTAAAAGCAAACCGATGTCCAAAGGAATCAATATAACAGAAGAAAATCTCCTTCATTTTTTGTCAGCTCCTAAATTGCCTGTTTTCGTTCCTTTTTCTATCCTGTTTCCCATCAGATACTGTGAGCATGCACTCGATGGCAACAAGAGACACGAAGCAATTCCAGGATGCTCTAGGGTCTTCTGCTCAGTTCTTCAGCACCATCCGGTCTGAAGATGCTTGTGTCATGAAAGGCATATAAGAATGTACAGATGTCTACAATTTACTGTGACTAAAGAGTGGTGACTGCAAATGACAGTGGTAATGATATCCTGGCAATCAGAGCTGAGAATGAGTCACATGCTGATTTTTAAATGGAACAAAGAAGACCAATTGTATCTCAATTCTGCAGGTGTCGGAAATTGCACTGGGGTAAATCAGTGCAGAGGACTCATTTCTTGTGGTTTGTTGGTACCTTTGGAAAGTAGAAGCTCAAGCAAAAATTTTGGTTGAACTGAAACAAAACCCTTCAGGTAGTTTTTGTTCAATGGAAAAGAAAAATCCATAAACAAAAATATTTTTGAGTCTACAATTATTTCAATTTCAGGCATTTCTCCCATGCTAAATCCAAAGAAATATGCAAATTAAGATAATTTCAAATAAAAACTTTTTGGCAATTGATAGGGAAAAAAAAGTGAATATTTTCTAATTATTTTATTCATTTTGGTTTAGGAACTTGAAATTTGGAAAACTTTATGCATAAAATCTGCAGTTCTGCAAAAAAAAACCCCACATGACTCTGAAATCTTTTGCACAGCTTCACATTTAGGACCTACGTGATATATTAAGATTCCCTGTGACTCAAGTTACAAATACTCCTGTTGTGGTGGTTATTTGAATTTAATAGTAAAGCTATGCCTCAAACATAATGTTTTTTTATAAAATAGCACTTTGGCTCAAGGGAAGAAGCTGTCTTCATCGTGTGCGTGTTTCTGCGGGCAGAAGTTATTGACTTCTTTTCCATAAAGTCAGAGTACCCAAAATGTAGAGTGCAGCACACAGAAACCAGCTTTATGCAGGTAACGCTCTGAAGAGTCCGTGTCACAGAATCCATTTTGTCCCCTAATCCAGAAAGGACAAGACAAAAACAGCCTCAGCTCCAAAAAGTAATAGCTTGTGCTGTTTAGTTCTCACATCCCTGATTCAGTTATTGCATCAGCAAAAATAGCAGCTCTTGTACACATATCCCAAGTGCATGTTAGGAACTGCAGTTGAAACAATTTCAGGGATAGGTTTGTAATGCGCAAGTGTCTGTCTAACCTATCCCATTAAGTCTGGGACTGCAGAGGTATTACTGACACTGCAAAAACATTTCGTAAGAATATTCCACAAAACACTAAAAATGCTTGCTAAGTCTTGTAGGGCTCTGAAGAGCAAATTCTTCCCCCATCCACAGCTGAAAAGTTGCTACTGTCTCATTGACGATCCAAATCTCTTGAATAGGGTTTTATGAAAAATCAAATGTGTTGTCAGGAATTGTAATTCACGCTTAAAAGGGACTCTCACTCAGGTATATCAGTATTTTACAAGCAAGTCTCATTGTTGATCTCCGCGTGTCATTGCATTCATTTTATGGAGTGCACTGATGCAGGGCAAAGCTGAATGGGGGGTACCAGCTGTGCAGGAACTCATTTGCTGTCAGGAGAGATAAACTCTTGTAGACCTCACATGTGGTACCACTGGTGTGCCGATGAGACCTCATAGCGAAAGCGTGGTGTACACCCAGCACCTGGGCGGTGCAGAACTGCATCAGCAGCATCCTGTTGCAGTAGTTACTAAAGAGATCCTCTGGGAAGAAGAGCAGGAGAGTGGGCTGGAAATCTCTGTAACGACTGCCCTTGGGCAAGCACAGCACCTGCTGAAAGCAGGACGACTTTTTTGAAGGGACTGGCACTTCATATTGCTGTAAAAATCAAATCCAGGTTGGCTCACAGAGTTCTGAAGGAGCATATATCTTTAGAAAATTCCCTATAAATGTTTAATCACTTCATCCTGGATAGCATTTAATTAGCAATCTAATTAACTTTTCTGTATTTTTTGTTAATACATCCAGCTGGCACCCCCCTCTCATTTTTAAATCTCATTGACATTTTGGGGCTTACTAGATGTCCCTAAGCTTGTCAGGGTACAGCCAAATTCTCACCTTGATTTTAAAGAGGATTATGCATGTGCACACAACCTTTTAAATCCCCATTATTTCAGAATCTGCTTTAAACCCTTCTAATGTTTTTATTACAGTTTTTATACTCTAGAGGAAAAAGTGACAGGAAGGAAATGCAAGATATTTCTTACCTTTCTTTTTGCGGGGTATCTAGTTAAGATATTTAAGAAAATATTTTCCCTCTGCGTTAGTCAGTGGATATTAACAAAAAGCATAAGAAGGAGAGAAGAAAAATACTCAGGAGGGGAAGCAAATGGAAAATATAGGTCAGTAAAAATGGCTGCATCTTTCTGAACACAATGAGACACACACACTCCTTTTCATACATCTTCTCAAACTGAAACCTGAGTTAAACTTCTGGAATCTGAAGTTAATTTCCCCCTGCCCTCATCTTGCTCTTCTGGCTTACAGGCCAAGTCAGGGAGAGAGACAGAGGATATCAGAAGAAATCCAAGCCCGGACCATTCTCAAGAGCCACAGTGGTCTGGTCACCACGAGTAAAGAGCAGTGCATGGTTAATAGAGTATGAGACCCCTGAAAGCAGTAGCTCTGAGTAAAACCCTCCCAGGACAGGGCCCACACTCCTACAGTGTTAATTAGAATAAGTCATTTTCATTACTCTGTGCAAAATTACTGATTTATCAGATTCCCAGATCCCATAATCCTGTAGATCACACAAGTAAGCACAGCACAGCAGCTTCACACAGAGGATAGAGCATTTTGCTGTCACTTTCTTCCATCTCTATATAAATGACTTCTACCTAATTGTTGGTTTATAACAAAGAAAAGCAAAACCTCTTTTTTTCGGTCACCTCCTTGCTGTTCTGGGAGTTAAAGCTGTTTTCATACTACGCTTATTCTCCTCTGAGATGTCCATGGATCTGATAACTAGGATGTCACAGGCATCTGCACTACTGGTTTTCTTGCTTTTGTTGAAGGTAGTGGCCTTGCTTAATCTGCCTTGTGAACTCAGTACATTGGCTTCTGCCACTCTTTTGACAGAATTCACTTAGTCTAAGACACAAGCTTGCTGAACTTTTCCAAAGTAACCAACAAGTCTCAGAAACACACGGAAAGGCAGAAATTCTGCAATTAAACAAGCCTTACTGGACTCCAGAAGTGTTTTAGTGGATTTAATTCATTGGGGTTTAAATGGATTTAATGATTGGCATTTAAAATCAGGCTGCGAATGTCCTCTCCCCTTTTCATCTCTTTGTAATGAAGATAAACTTCAAAAACATCTTTTATTTACTTACATATCAGGACAGAACAAACACCTGAGCAATTCATGCCTCTGCTACCAGTTTCCCTCCCACACACTGAGGGCTTTGTCCATGCTAAACGCATATTATTTTGAGAATTTTCATATTGACATGAGATGCTGCATCATTCGGTTCTTAATGATAGACAGCAAACATCCTAAAATGGCAAGTGGCATTGGCAAGCATGAGGCCAACAAGTATGACATCCGTGTCATTAATCAGACAACCTCTGAAGGAGGTGATCTTTGCTATGTTAGCAGAGGATCTGCTTTGTTCTGTTCTCCTCCCGCTCATTTTATCCCCAACAACAGCCCGTTCTCTGTCACTGACGAGTGTGCAGTTCAGCAGAGACTTTCCAAAACAATTGAGGTTTAATTAATTCAAGTTAAATACTAAAGTAACTTGCAAGTGTAAATGTGCTAGACTGGGTCTGGAAAGGAAATAAAACCTGGAATTAATCACAAAGTCTGTGTTGCCGCCACTCAGGGACTATATTGATTCAATGTTTGATTAAAAGAAAAAAAAAGGACATAGGGACATGGGGCTGGTAATTAATCCAGGGGATTGGGAATTTTAGGTTATCAGTGAACAAAATGATGTGAGTGTTGGTCTGTCCTATTTGAACTGTCTTTTGGTGCTATAGGAAGGGGGAGTTTGGGACTCAAAGCGATGAAGCAGTTTCCTGATGGAGTAATTTATGGGAAAAGACCGACAGGTCTCTTCTTTACTCCAAAAAGTTTTAGTAAGACCAAGCCACTGGGGTAATCACATCAGGTCTCCACTAGGACATCTGATACCTGAGGAGGGACTGTCATGTGTACCCTATTTACAACATGGTATTTTCTACTTCCTCTACTGATCACAAATGGGACTGAACTGCATGTGCAAATTACTCAATGCCTGGAGGCCGGAGAAAATAACACAATAACTTCTGCATGGTAAAGGGATGAAATTTAGTTTACTTGCTTTTCAAGGTTTTAGGAACCTGAGCCAGAGCTCTGAAATACATAGAGACATGACGTATTGGCGTCAGTAGCTTCTGATCTGCCCTTTTGTGCCAATGCTTAAATATACATCACAGAAAGACCAATCCTATATCAACACTCCTGGCAACACCATTATGTAGAAATAAGGTCTGGGCACTGCTGTATTTTCTGCTTCCAGACAGAAGGTAGGCAAATTTTGCTCAATAGTTAATGACACCGTTGATCTAAAAGCAGGTCTGCTATCTCATTGCAATTCGGGTGCCCTTCATCTTTTTGACACAGCCTTTGTTCTCTTGGATATTAGTGTGTCCCATGAGCTGTTTGAAAACCCTACAATGATAAGCAGCACTGAGAGGAAAGAATGGAGTCAGCATCATCGGGTCTGCTTAGTAACGAGCCGGAAGACATTTTGAATGTAAATCATGTTCTTGAATTTGCAAACAACATGAAAAAGAAGGGGGGACAGGAGGAAGAAACTAGACCAGGCAGATCAAGATCAAATTTCCCAACATTTGAAGTCTTTGCTCATACCATTGGATTTTATATACAGACTAATTAAGTTGTCTGAAAAAGAGACACCAAACACTATACGGCAGCAAAATCTGGCAGTAGAATACTTCTCTCCTTGTTAATCCTTGGAGCTTGAAGAATCTGGTTTATGTTTCAATGCTTTCAAAGATAGTTTTTTATTTTCCATATTTCACTGATAATTATTTCATGCAGCAACTTTTATACAAGTGGTTGCTGTATGATTGTGCTCCAGATGTCTATTAAAGTTGATGAATGTATTTCGGTATTAACATTCCAAAATATGTAAAACAGTTGCAAAAGGACAGATGGCCCCTTGTAATTACTATTTCTGTTGATTATTTATGTTTCTGTGTTGTCTAGAACTCCAAAAGATGTCTAGAACTCACTATGTGAGGTGGTGTTAATGCCCAATGAAAGAGACTGACCAAGGCAAAAGCAATTTGATAGGTAAGAGGGAGAGAAAAGAAGATATATTTTCTATAATTGTACAGAGAAGAGCAATAAAAATGAGAAGACCCTGGCTAAATTTCTACTAGCTAACTAAACTGTACCAGGGGTTGTTTCCTGGATCTGAGATAAAATTAATGTGTTTTTTTCATCCCAACTCTTAAACACCCTTAACCTCCAAAACAAGATGTCTGAATTAAAGTGTCTGGTCCATGCTGAGATTACACATCCTCTGTGGGTACCTGTGCTAAGGTTGTGACCACCCTCATGGTAAAAAATAATTTCCTTTTACTGAGTTGGAATTCCCCTTGTTACAGCTGGTAACCACAACCATCCTGTCACCATGCACTTCTCTGAAAAGTCTCTTGGTCTTCTTTGTTTCCTTCAATCAGAGAGAAGTAGCCAGAAATAGGATTGCCCCTGAGTCTTTCTCTTTTTTTCCAGGCTGAACAAACACAGTTTCCTCGGTTGCTTCTTGTACATCTTCTTCTCCTACTCTCCATCCATCCTGGGAGGCTCATCCACACTGACTCCATCCAGTGAGTCCATCTCCACCAGACTCACTCCAGTATGTCCATGCGTCTCTTGCACTGGGCAGCCCAAAACCAGGACATGCTTCTCCAGATGGGTATCACAAGTGCTGACTGAAAGAGAACGATCATTTTACCTAGACATGCTGCCTGTGTTCTTGCTAATGGAGCCTGGGAATATGTTGGCCTTCTTTATCACAAGGGCATATTGCTGGTTCATGGTCAACTTGTTATCCACCACGACCCCCAGTTGCTCTTCTTCAAAGCCACTTTTTAGATGGTCAGCCCCCAGTTGGTGCCGGTGCCTGAGGTTACTGTGTCCCAGGGGCAGAACTTTGCTTTTGCCTTTGTTGAACTTCATGAGGCTCCTATCAGCCTCTCTCTACAGGCTGATAGGTCTGCCTGAATAGCAAATGTCTTCTGCATACTCGCTGAGAGAGAACTCTGGCATGTCATGCAGTTCATTAATAAAGGTGTTAAGCAGTAACTATTGGACCCAATATTGATGTCACCAGTAACCAGCCGCCAGCTGAACTTAGCACTTTTAATCATTTGCTGTTTAACAAATTTTCTTTTCTAGTTAGGTCATTTCTGTTCTGAATAAAAAAAAAAAAAAAAGATACATTTTGTGACAGTAACATGACATATGTGAATAAAATGATCAAAAAATATGTCCATAATAAATAGTGACAAGCTTTGGACTGAAGAATAAAATTGATATTAATAACATTTTTTTCAGATTCTGTTTCCAGTACATTCGGCTGCTAGTTCAACCTTGGATTATTTACACATCGGGTAATTTTCCATTTATGCTGTTAAAACTTTTGAGTAATCAATTACTTAATATCATTGCCAATACCAGTACAGCTGTTTTAATATCTATTACAGGTCTATAACTAGCCTATAACTAGTTCACTAACTTCAGTCAAATCAGGTTAAACTGAGTTGACTGAAGTAAGCTAAACCATCTACTAAGATGGTCCATTTCTATGACCGAATTCCTTTGTTTTCAGTTAGAAAATAAATTCAGTGTATATGCACTCAGGATCTCAGAGAAGTTCTGTAAATATAGAGCAGTATTGTCTCTGAACTTAACATTTCCTTAGGTTGGATCAGAACACTGGGGCTTTTTCATTTCTCATTATTATCTCTATTGCAATGCTATAAGCGGACCATAAGAGAAAGGCACCCCACTGAGTTGTTGTATAACCTTAAGAAAATGGTCTGTCCTTGTCTGGACTGAAGAGGGCTGATAACAAAAGCCCTTCCCAGGAAACATTCAAGCACATTCCTAAATATATCTTTAAGATGAATATTGGCAATCCATAACGTTAACCACCTCTATGAATTATTTACAGTATCTAGGCTCTAAGGGATGGGTATACAATTCTCTTCACCATCTTAAAAGCTCTGCCTGTGATACAAATTACAACCTAATTATAAACTCAGTATAAAACTCTGGTGCAAACAAGTCTGTCTGCAGCTAAGAGCTGCCACGTGCAGTAGCAGTGGTGCTGCTGGTAGCAGGTCTCTTCTTAAGACACCATCGCTTGACCATGCTCGATGCCATGCCGTTCCCGTTGTATCTGTCCTCCTATCACTTCTCTGGGCCAGCACCAGAAACCTGCAAGCAGCAACCAAATATTCCAGTAACATGAGTGAAAGATTTTTATTTTAGCAAACCGGAAGCTGTCCTGTGGCTTCTTTACCCTCTTTTTGTTATTTGTTGTCACTGAATTCAGACATTAGGGGTTGTCTTTTGGAATGGAACTTCTAGTTACAGCAATTTTTGAAGAAATAATGAAGCAATATCCGCCATATCACACCGCTGCCTCTGTGAAGTCCTTTTAAGTGAACTCCATTACAGATCCCAAGGGGCATTTTCCTGTCTGTCTTGCCTCTTAACTCTTTTCCTCTCCTGTCCTTCCTGTGGCACTTCCGTTTCATGCCACATTTCTTAGATTTCTTCTAGACACATTGTCTGTCCCAGTAAAGAAATGCAGTCAGCGTTCCCTTTACTATTCATTTTAATTCATCTAAAATGCTTACACAATTCCTTCCATGAACAGTTGAGCCCAAGTGCCTATTTTCCTTTGGATCACAGACCTTCCTTAAGTGCATTCCCATACTTAATGACCCTACTTCATTTTATTTTGGCTTTGTAATGCGCTTCTTTGCTGGAAAATGAAGACAACGGCCCTCTAAAAGTTGTCTTCACCTCAGTCTCTTAGATTGTCTCTCTTTACACAGATTAACTTTTAAGATGTATGTGTGGTATGTACACACAGACGGACAGACATAAACATACATTTGTAAAACATAAGGGTGAAAAAAATGCCGTTACACAAAAAAGATAGAAATACGAGAACTAAATCAAGAGGAGTTTGTTGTGTTTTTTTTTTTTTAAATGGCTGCTTTGTTTTTAAATTGTGGGTGATGTGGCACCTTTACCCACTTTATAATTGGCTGGCCAGTAAGTGAAGTGTGAGTTGTGTGAGCTGTCCCATTAGCCAAGACCACAGGCTGTGGACGTGGGGAGCAGAGGGCACAGATGATCACTCATGATCTGTCTGATAAAGGACATAAAACTAGAGCAAGGTCTGTCTCTGCACTGTCCCGGTTACTTCTAGACACTTTCAGGCTTTAAATCAAATAACAGCATTGTACAAAATGCATAAATAGGTGTATCTCAGTCCTTTCTTGGGTCTGACCTAGTGAATCAAAAGTAAGCAATTCTTTTAGATTTCAGTGGGGGTTTTTTAACACCAAAACACTTGATGGCTTGATTGTATTTTAGGATTAGCCTTTCTGGCTATCTAACTCAAGAGACTGGAAACTCCCTGACACCATGAAGGGGTTTAGGGTCCTCCAGTGAAAAAGATTTGTGAACTGAAATAGGATGACAACTCAGCATCATGCACATGGCAACCTCGTTACTTAGACACACTGGAGGTGCACCACTAGCAAAGAGGGAGACAAATCACATTGGGAAATGCCACACAAGACGCTGGAAGAATATTAAGGCAGCATTAGACTGTGGTGCATCTCCATCACAGTTTACATCAAAGGCTATCTTCTGTATATACTTAATTGATGAATTAGATGGAAGATAATAAAAGCATATGCTTGCCCCCTTATGGAAAACAAGGCTCTTTCAGGTACACCAGTCTCAGCAATCAAACACTGAAGAGTCTGTCATCACCTGCATGTGAATTTCGGAAAGATCATGTCCATCTCTGTGAACGATGAATTTGTTTGTAGTCGACAAATATGCAGAGTTCACCCACCTCTACTTGAGGCAGTAAACATTGTGCCCGCTTTTCACAGCCTGCATTGGACCACCAAACAAATGAGTTTGCCCACTTCTTTCTTTACCACCACACCAGTAAATGATATTTTCCTCTTAACCGCTGGGGTTGTTTACCTCAGCTGGAAGTATCTATCTCGGATGTTACACAACACCGTTATAAACGTATTACTTCAGAAATTAGTGCTGGTAGAATTCTGTGCAATGTTTAGACAAGGCAATGGAAGGGAAGGGCAGTTAAATAAGATGCTTAAGCCATTAAATGTTTACATTATAAATATTTAGCTTTGGAAACTAGACACACTGCTATTCCCTGAATGTCACCAGCTATTAATTGCATAATCTGCGATTGTAAACACACTTCTGTTGTTTCCAAAGCATTTGGGGTTTTAAAGGCTGAGAACAGTTGAAAAGCAGTCAAAATTTATTACCAAATAGCTTGTTCAGCAGACAGATTTCCTTAATAGCTTTTTCCTTGGAAGGATTTGAAATTGCACCATTTCATATCTCGAAGCAACCATCTCAGAGATGAATTGGAAACATGAAGATGAAGGAGGCTCCAGTAAGTCTTCAGAAACTCATAGATGGGTGATCTTGCTGTAAAAATTTGCAAAGTACCCACATATGAGCATAAGAATGCCTATTACAAGCAAAAATAAATGTCCATTTTTAGCATCCTGCCACCAGCAGCCACTGCAAGCAAGTGTATACTGTGTAAAAGTGTAAGAAAAAGCAAAGTAAACGATAATTTCCCCACATGGTGTGCCAGCCACCAGCAAGGGCTCTCCAATAGCAATTCTGTTCAGTATAAGCTACGCTGGCATCAATATAGGCATCTTTTACTTAAATAAATTTGCAATATTAACCCAGTTGTCATGCTGAGTTTTTTCACTCCATTTTATAGTCTTTCCCTCCCTCAGACTTCCTCTGCGTTATGGCACCACTGGCCCCCAGCTACACCAGGCTAAACGATGTCCCTCATGCCACAAGAATACCATCATGGACCTGGCTTGGACCATGTAATAATGGATGCAGAACACACAAC
Source organism: Stercorarius parasiticus (assembly GCA_013396915.1). Taxonomy (NCBI): domain Eukaryota; kingdom Metazoa; phylum Chordata; class Aves; order Charadriiformes; family Stercorariidae; genus Stercorarius; species Stercorarius parasiticus. The sequence continues at coordinate 18,015 of VWZL01002272.1, read as the reverse complement.
TAGGTCATGTGAAGTGCACTCTAGTATGCAACAGAACACGTTGTGGATGTCCTAGCAGGCGTCTTACAGCATGTGGTGGGTGGCCCTTCACAACTTTCTAAAATCAGTGCTCTGCCATGGCATTCTCCTGGCTGCAAAGCAAAGCTGGTGGAAGGCTGCTTTGCAGTCCCAGCACAGATCAAGGTAATAGAATCATGGAATCATTTGGGTTGGAAAAGACCTTTCAAATCATCAAGTCCAACCATTAGCCTAACACAACCAAGTCCACCACATGTCTCTCGGCACCACATCTACACATCTTTTAAATACCTCCAGGGATGACAACTCCACCACTTCCCGGGGCAGGCTGTTCCAATGCTCAGCAACTTTGTCTGTGAAGAAATTTTTCCTAATATCCAATCTAAACCTCCCCTGGAGCAACTTGAGGCCGTTTCCTCTTGTCCTATCGCCTGTTACTTGGGAGAAGAGACTGACCCCCACCTCTCTACACCCTCCTTTCAGGCAGTTGTAGAGAGCGAGAAGGTCTCCCCTCAGCCTCCTTTTCTTCAGGCTGAACACCCCCAGCTCCCTCAGCCGCTCCTCACAAGACTTGTGCTCCAGACCCCTCACCAGTTTTGTTGGTCTTCTTTAGATACAATGACCACAGGCAGCTGCAACAGGGAATCAAACACCAGGAGGGAAGTAACCACTCTGTGGTATGAGAGGCACAAGTACAGTAAGGGATGGGTGCAAAAGAATTGGGAGCAGAGCTTGAAGTGGGAGCCAAATCTTCAATCTCATCCTCAGCACAAGCTTGGCAGGTCTGTGGAGGAAGAGGGGGGAAAGCCAAGTGTCAGGCTCGTGCATCTCCTCTCTGGTAGTGGGATCGCCATGTCACTTCACTTCTATCTTTGGCCAGTTCACTTCACTAATTTTCAGGACTTCCAGAGGGCAATTAAAGCTTCAAATGACCTCTCTGCTGGAAAAGAAACATGTATCATGCAAGTTAATCAGTCATGTCTCAGCTGTGTAATTCTGTATGGCGCAGTCAAGTCCATGAAAGCTACGTACGCTTACAGCACATGGAAACCTGACTCTTCTCTTTCCTACCCTCTAACTGGTGCTTTCTCAACTGTATCTCTTCCCCTCCCTAAAATAACTCCCCTTTTAATTAATATTTTACTTGGAACCAATTTCTTTGTAGAGTTGACAATGCACGTGTGTATGTTTGTGTGCTTATCAGAGAAATGCAATGTCAGGGGAGCAGCAACATGCATTGTTGAGAGCTGGCTAAGTAAAAAAGCTGTATTTTGCAAAAAAACAGACTTTCACATTTCCAGAAACGCTTCTGATTGTTCAGTGTGAACCTCCTCCTCCTTCACCTTTATTCATGAAAAAAAAAAAATCAGTTTCTAATCAAAAGGGTTTTTTGAAGACAAAACCAAAAAGTTAATTTCCAAAGCCTCTAAAACCTTCTCTTTTGACGTTTTTAAGATTTTTCTCCCACTTAATTCTTGAAACAAAACTTCATCCAAATCAATGTGGCTTTGTGGAAAATATTGGAAGTATTGACTAAAGTTTGTGGAAAATACCAATGAGCAAGTACAATCACATTAAGTGTCTTGGAAGAAATAACTGACTACAAAAATGTTTGTGCAGCATTCCCATAAAAAACAAATCTGTTGCTGCCTGCTGTTAAGATCTGGTGGGTAGCTTTGCAGATAGTAATGGTTCCTGCAGTTTTCTTTTCTCTGTAGTGTGCCACACAGCTCTTTACTTAGTGCTAAATTTGCCTACAACTGCCATGCTAGTATATAATTACTATTCATGTGCACTCTCTGTGCTTTGTCATCATTCCTAAGTATTGAATAACATCTCTTAGGATAAGGAATAAAGTAGAAGGAATAAAAATGAGCTGTCATTTGGAGGTATGCCACGGTTCACATGAACGTTGCTCAGTGGTGCCAGGAAATCTGGAAGTTGAACCTTATTCCTACCCCCTCTCTGCACACTGAATCGATTTCTCACAAGTCTTGTCCTCGAGTTTTTCATCTCCAGTTTTAGAAATCATTAGAACAATTTTGGCATTGCTTCCAGGACAAGGTCAATAAAACTTCAAGGTCTTACTCTGAAAGCTTGGTTGGGGCTGTGAAAGCTGCCTGTGTTTAGCCTCTGTGCAGTGTTTCTTTGCAATGTTAAAAGAACATCACATCAGCTAGCTGAAATCTTATAGAGATCCATACAGAAGGGCACCCGGTTCTGTTGGAAACTGCTACCCCTACTAAAGGTATGAGACCTGTTTCTGTGCTGAAATCCAAGCTAAAAACCTGCATGGTGCTAACTGCTGCCCCACTTCCAAAAGGAATACATGTTTGTGCTTTACTGAGGCTGAAATGGGTCCCTCAGATGGTTATGAAATATTATAGGTACTGAATATTTAGATTTCATTAGATAAGCATTTTGAAATTTCAGAATCTTTGATCTGGCTCAAAATATTAGGAAATTGCTGTTTAAAAAATTACTTTGAAGAATGAGGGTACAGAATCCACTATGAAATGAAATTTCTGAAATTTTTTTCATTTTTGATGACCTTTATGAAAAAGACCAATTTTGCACATCCTTATGTGGCAAGATTCTGCATTCAAGAAGCTGGGGTCATCTTCCTGTTCCATTATCCATCTGTGACACCCATCTCTGACAGCGAGGTTAAATTATCTTCTCACGTTGGCTGCAGAGGGAAAGAGCATGGCCAGCTTGGAGTACACAGCTAATTTTTAGACATCCAAAATGCCGTGGGATTAGCGTCACTCAAAGAACCCAAATGAATTGGAATACTTCTATGAGTAAAAATTAACGGAGACAGACAAAGAGCTGCAAGTATTAGATCCACACTGCCTGTATTTTCCCCATCAAAACAAAACAAAACAAAATAAATGACTGATTTGTTCCCACTTGCTAGAACTAATTCTGATACAAAGAGGCTGCAGGAAAGAAGAGAAATATCAGACACCAAAAGGATTCTCATTTTCTAGTGTGAGGAGAAAAGATATCAGTCAGGATGAAATCTAACATATATCTCAGAGATTTCGGTTGTATAGCAAGAGGATAAATCTACCTTTTCATCTGCTGAAGGGATTTTGTTTATTTGTTTGTTTCTTTTTAGTAAAATCTGGCTAATCTTTTTCAATCTGACATAGATTTGCTCTCTGATTAAATTGTTTTTTGGAATTTCATATCAATATGTTCTGGGAAACTATCATGCAGATGTAGCATATATTAGAAATGTCAGAATACCATCTGCAAGAAGAAGAGAAAGAACAGCATAGACACTGAAAAATATCTGGGTTTTTAAAATTAATATATCAATACTCTGGTTTTTAAAATTCAAAGTAAGCATGAGTGTCAGAGATAAAGGAAATGCTGCACCTCATAAGTGAATGCTTTGTACAATCAGCAACTTTACAAAGATGCCTACGGTATTTTTTTCATCTTAAGTTTTACGTCAACATCAAAACAAATACCCTGAACTCCCATCAAAAATGCATGAACTAGCTTGTTTCCCAGTCCTCCTAAATTTAACATCTGTCTGTTGTTTGAAAAATTGATTCAGAATGATAACTGGATAGTCATTCTGCACATCTGATGTATTTGGATAATTTTAGGCATTAGAATATAAACTGCATCTTCACTGTAGACCAAATCTTCAGACTGTAGGTGTCCAGGAGAGGCCTCAGGAGTGGTTTAATCTTATGATTTGTGAGACTCATTAATCTGACTTCTTCCTTACCGGACATCTAGAGAAGATGGCTTTATGTCTACAGTCATGTGGTCTTCAGCCTGCCGTAGCCCCAGTCCCTGAAAAACTAAAAGTGGACAGCAAAATAGTTAATTCTGTGATATTAGGCAATTTTGTCCATGCACAGAAAACAACAGATCAATTTCAGATTTCAAGACTGAAAATTAGCTTTATTTCAAGCCTCTGCAAAGGATGGGTAAGTACTGAAACAGTCAGTGAAGGGAAATAAAAAAAGCCCTACAAGGTATTCAAAATATTTTGTTTGAGTTTGACTTCCATGTAATACAAGTGAAAAATCTGAATTAGTAATTTTGAAATCAAGCAATAAACATGTTGTCATTCTGAAAATGCCAGCCTAGGGCACACTGATTTGATGTTGCCATGCCTTTTTTGCTGAGTGAAATCCAAAAGAAATCAGACTAATTCATAAAATCATAGGGTTGGAAGGGACCTCTGGAGATCACCTAGTCCAACCCCCCTGCCAGAGCAGGGTCACCCAGAGCAGGTTACACAGGAATGCATCCAGACGGGTTCGGAATTTCTCCAGAGACAGAGAATCCACCACCTCTCTGGGCAGCCTGTGCCAGGGCTCTGCCACCCTCAAAGGAAAGAAGGTCCTCCTCATGTTTAGGTGGAACTTCCCGTGCTCAAGTTTGTGCCCGTTACCTCTTGTCCTGTCGCTGGGCACCACTGAAAAGAGCCTGGCCCCATCCTCCTGACACCCTTTAAGTATTTGTAAGCATTGATAAGGTCCCCCCTCAGCTGTCTTTTTTCCAGACTGAAGAGACCCAAATCCTTCAGCCTTTCTTCAGAAGAGAGGTGTTCCAGTCCCCTCATCATCTTGGTAGCCCTTTGCTGCACCCTCTCCAGCAGTTCCCTGTGCTTCTTGAACCGGGGAGCCCAGAACTGGACACAGTA
>VWZL01002272.1:741-13311 GCA_013396915.1 Stercorarius parasiticus | reverse complement strand
GTATGGCGGCACAGCCTTCCGCTGTGTCAGCCACCCCACCCCAGCTTTGTGTCATCGGCAAACTTGCTGAGGGTGTACTCTATCCCTTCATCCAGGCCATTGATGAACAGATTGAAGAAGACTGGGACCCATTACTGACCCCTGGGGAACACCACTCGTCACTGACCTCCAACTAGACTCTGTGGCCCTAATCACGACCCTCTGAGCTCTGTCTTTCAACCAGTTATCTATCCACCTTACTGTCCGTTCATCTAACCCACTCTTCCTAAGCTTCCCTATGAGGATGCTGTGGGAGACTTGCTGACGTCAAGGTAGACCACATCTACCTCCCTCCCCTCATCTATCCATCCAGTCATGCCATCATAGAAGGCTATCAGATTAGTCAGACATAATTCCATGATTTTTATTTTTCTTAATGCCATTTAGTTCCCCTGAGGTTTCTTTAAGTCCATCTGTACTGCCGACTCTCTTCAAAGAAGGAGAAATTCAGGATTGGAGAGCTTCTGGAAAGAGACTTTATCAACTGACCCGCATCATTGTCAATGTGTACAGCACAATGTTATTTAAGAAAGCAATGGGTTAAATCAAAACTGTAGCATTTGGGCAGTATCATTAGTTTATGACTCATCTGAAGTCTGTCTAAAAAGTCCATCTAATACAGCTGCTGCAGAATATAGGAAAAATCCTCATTCTTAAATAAAACCAGCTCAGACAGACACATACATACATAACAACGGGGACTACAATCCACACATCGATGTTAGCTTGTTTGTCTTCCTCTTTATGGAAGAAAAATGCTGTTCATAATGCTGTTCACCCTAGTAAAAGTCCCAACACACACACAAGCTTTATCTTTACTGGTCTTTGCTGGTGCAGACGTCTGTTGGTTTCTTTTTGTCCCTACCAGTGTTAATGGTAAAGTTCATTGCAAAGTCCAACAGAGAAAGAAAATATTATACAGCTCATGGCACAGTGTAAGTCTCGTACTGGCTGGTGATCCTAACTACAACTAGAATTAATGCTATGTTTACGCACGAAAGAATCAGGCATAAGTTAAATAAAAACACTGAAAATACAATCAGCTGAAATGGTTTTCAATTCAACCGCCTACCCTCATATAAGGAATGGAAATATGGTCACAGTTAACGTAAGCCACACCATAAGTAATATATTCAGATGGTTTAAGTCAGTTGAATCTCACCTACTTTTAAATACCGTGTGATTGTCAGAATAGCAGATGAAACTGGACGCAGGATAATGTCATTGTGAAACATGCAGCTTAACTCACTTGCAGGCCAGTTGATGGTTTGTCTGTTACGCTCTTGACCTGACCCTTCAATTTTTATAAAGGGTCTTGAAACCGACATATTTTAACTGAAGAGTCCAAAGGGGACTTGCACTTTTTTTTTAAAAACAGTACTTTTTTCACTGTAAACTGTGATCCAAAAAAAAATTAAGTAACACATTTAGGAGCATCCATTGTAAATATAATTTTGCAGCTTTATCTAACTCAGATGAAAACTCATTTTTCTAAAACAAAGTGTTGCTGAAAGACTTCATAGCCCTGTCTGTATTTTTTGTACTAAAACAAAATGCCTCTTGCTATTAATGTTATTAACTACTGCTACCTATGTACCAATTAAAATATTTAATTTACTTTTACATTATTCCACTTTCAGAATTAAATGAAATTGAGTTGACTGTCATTTTATTGTAATATAACACAATAAGACCTAACATCCTATTAATATTACAATGTATATTTAATTCATATTGGAATTGCCATGAAAGAAACAGAAGACTGCTTGTTTTCCGAATTATTTTGAACACAAATTGGGTTAAAAAATACAAATTCTGAAAATTTTTAAGGAATGAATGATTAAAAATAACATAACGATATTAATAATTTTTCTTTGATAAAAATGGCTGGTTTGCCTAGCCCAAATATATAATACTAGGTTGCCTGGGCTGTTGTTCAAAGAACTTCTTATTCCAGATCTATTTACCGTAGTTTTCACTTGGATTTGGGAGGAATAAGGCTGCATGGAATAGATCCACATTTCTTTCAGAAGTATTTCAGTTTGCTTTACGCTGCTGCTGCATATTTTTGTTAAGAAATAGCTCCATGCCATCATAATTTTTTAACTTATCCAGGCTTTTGAAGGAAAGTTTATATCTATGCACCACACCTGACTTTGGATTTGGTGCTCCGCAAGCTTGAGTGCTGGATCCGAATGACATTTCTGCTGTCAGTCACTGTGGTTAAATGTTGTCAGATCACGCGACATGCCGCCGTTGACATCCACGCTGCATAAACAGCCCACAATTATCAAAATGAAAGGCTTGTTATTGCCGCGAGAAGAATGCAGCCCTACCCCGGAGTGTGCAAAATGAGGGGTTGCAATCACCAGCCTCGCATAAGCGTTCCTGAAAAGCCCCTTTTGACGGAAGTTCGGGTCTGAGTTTCAGAGCCCTATTCAGCGTGGTAATACATATAATTGATGCCTTTTCATCCTCTTTTGTTCAAATCTCCAGTCAGCTTAATTAAGATCTTGTGAGGGGGTAATGAAGTAAACATTTCAACGAATATCTGCATTAGTTTGATGGCAGATGCCTGCTATTAAGATACTGTAGCTACGTTACAGCACGTATATTCCACGTTGCTTTCAGATCTGTTCAGACCTTCCCAAATGAGCGTTTGTGGGTTTTGTCTGGATGATACCATACCAGCCTGAGTCCTGAACCAGGACCCCCACAAAGACCAAGGGAAGTCAAACGGGACATGGACTAGACCCATACAGAACTTGAGCTCACCTCTCCTTTTCTTCTTATGGAAAGAACTTTGACTATGGTGGTATATATTAGAAAAATTGGGTAAAGTCATCTGAGTATTGATTTAGTCAGGGTCAGAATTAAGAAGGATGGGAAAAAAAGGATGGGGAAAAAAAGGATGGGGAAAAAAAGGATGGGGAAAAAAAGGATGGGGAAAAAAAGAGGAGTGACCAAATGGAAGAAGGGACAGGGTAGCTAACTTAGCTCCTTTGGTTACATTGCCAAAACAGTCACTGGCATATCTGCAGAGCTTTGAGAGTTTAGTAATATACACACATCAGAACATACCTTTAGGTTCAGGACAAGAGGATGGGTCAAGATATCCCCTCTGGCATGGAACACCCTAATTTTCATTGAAGGGCTCTTGACTTCTATATTTATAGGTTCCTGAACTGAACCCTTCATCTCAAACTGCCTCCCCTCATAGTCGAGTAGGCACTTCCAGCCTTGCAATTTCTCTGACTCATGTTGGTCATCTGCTTTAGGGGAGTGCAAACAGTTCCCATGGTGTATCTATACAACACCTGGGATAGAAATATCTCCCATTAAAGTAACCATCTCCATGTGCCAGAGAGCAGCAGGCAGTGAGCTCATTTGCTTTGGCCATTAAAAGGTAGATCAACACCTGGGGTGGGAGAGCTTCCCTGGCAGGTTTTATTACACTGACAGCTAGGACAGATGTTTGAGCTCTTGGAAGCTGAAATGACACAGTCCAGAAGCAGAGGAGCTGGTAGTAAATAAGAAGCCATCAGAGTAATCTGACAAGAGAAGAAAGAAGCAGCCCACGGGAAAAGAAATTTTAAAAGAGGTGGCTTTGACATTAAATGTCTTGCACAGAAGTGACCCTTAATTTATGGGGTTCTTTTTATTGGTCTACCAAAACAGAACACCCAAGCACAAAAAGAAAGAAAGGAAAAAAAAAAACCACAATAGTCTGTTCTGCTCCCCGCCCCCTTATTCCCCCTCCTCCCCATCCCAGTTCTCTTTTTTTCGGGATCAGTAGTAGAAAACCTATTTGAGAAAACCACCATCACTGCTACCCTGCAGATCCAACACAGCAGTTCCAATATAGAGGCATATCTTGGTACTTACATTTTGGTCTCATGAGAGAAAAACATTTGTGCTATACCTTCATTTGTATTCCAGATGATGGAAATGAAATGGGGGAGTGATAGACAAGAGCAAAGAAAATAAATAGAATCTCTTTCTTCTTCCATTTCCTTCTTACCCACCACCCAATTAGTACTCTTATTGTGCTGCCCTTGTATCATTGACTATGATTTCCAGTACAGCGCTAAGTCCTTCATTACCTCTAGCTGCCAAAGCTTCTTAATGAGGGAATTACCATTCACAACTGTCATGGCAAACACACAAAACACAATCTAGCAAATCCTCTTATCATCTGGTAACCATCTGATAACGGTCTAACCTCTGCAAGCCAATTCCAAGCATCCATTCACCTCCATAGTCTATTTTCTTGCAAGAGAAACCAGTTTGCTGCAGCCTGAGCTGGGGAGGACATCAATATCGATAAACAGACTGCAGCCAGTTGGGAGCTAACTCACTCCCCGCTGCTTTCCTGCAGTACTCCCAGATGTTTGGATGAAAGCTCTCTGGGAAATGTTTCACGTTATTAGTACTAAAAGGGATGAATTACAGAAAACAGAGATTCAAGAGGACCTATTAGGGCTCCAAGGCACTGCACATTGCTCTCAGAAGGCTAATTTATGGTGCTTTGTCCACTGTAGTTCTCATTTTGCCAGGGGGATATATGGGATCCAGAGGAAAATGTTTCCGAAAGAGAGCTATAACCATCTACAATAATGTAGGACCTCAGCAGCTTAGAAAAGGAAAGACGATTGCCTTTTGTTGTGCTACCACATTACCCAAAACAAGGCAACCCCGCTACCACTGACATAAGTACAGTTTACTTTCTATTGCTAGGAAAGCTAGAAAAACTACTTGGAAAAGTGGATGTGTCGGAACAAGAGCCTGGATGAACTGAAAATATATGTGTGCTGGAAGAATTAGAGCAAAGTAATGGAATACGGCTTTGACGTAATTAGAAATCAACTCTGCTTCACACCAAAGATTGTAACAAGTGAGCAAAATTAACTCCAGGACCCTGAACTACTGCTACAACCTGCACATGGTATGTGCAACAAAGTCAGTATGGGACAGCTTTTGTTGTTGGAATAAATATATGTTAAATAATAGTTCTTATTGTGTTATGGAATGTGGGACTTGCACCAGAGGTACACCGGTGTTTCCAGGTATTCATTTCACAGGTGGTTTTACAGGTCGGCATATTCTGTACCTTAAAGTTTTCACAATGAAAAAATATGGTAGCAGAGAAAGCACTCTTTTTTTTTTCTTTCTTTTCGCTATCGCCATTCAAAATTGCTTTTCCATAAACGTGCCAAATTATGTCTGTGCTTTAAAAATCACATATCAACAGCAAGTGACAGTCTTCTTTATTTTCAGCATAATATGTTTCCTCATTTTAGCTTTTAGAAGGACTAAATAACAACACATCAAGATATCATTTCAAAACAAGAACTGTTGCTGAGTTTTGAGGCTCTTCAAATTTAACTTTTAAAAATAGGACTTTTCAGAATATTTGCTTTATGCCACTCTTTTGCATCACTAATTAATGGCTAACAATATATTTCACAGAAATACAGTCCAGGCATTTCCATTGTACCATGTCTTATAATTGCTTATGTTTTCAAGAATTATTCAGATTTGCTTCTGGTGACTAGTGAATGCCCTGGTGTATGGTAATCAGTTGCATATGTTATCTGAACCATTTAAGGAATTAAAAGTATCTGCATCTGAGAAAGATGGGGATAAAATCTAGTGATAGGGTGAACCAGCGTAAACCTCTTGCCTGATCACAACACCCAGGGAGTAAATAGTTTCCCCCTGAAGATCCCAGTCTTATTTAAAGTCTTTCTAAAAGTGGGACCTTCAACTGCCTGCCCCAGTACACTACTCTTGCATTTACTCATCCTTATTACGCAAGGTACAAGACTGGATTATCCGAAGGTCAATTTTCTTTACCTTTGTTTGCAGCCCATGTTTCCTGTTAAGCTATCGTCCATAAATTTGAAAACCTCACTGCTGCCACACATCTCTACCTATAAATAGCTGCACATAGAGATTAATTCACCTCTTAACTTTGTTTTTCAATAAAGTGAATTAGATAAGCTCCATGGAGCTTACATTGTAAGGTTGGTTTCCAACACTTGGATCCTCCCCTGAATTCTCTCTAATATTATTTCCACATCTTAATATAGGTGTGTCACAACTAGAAACGGCTAATAACATTATTATCAAAGCCTTATCCATGGGAAAAACCACTTTCTTATGCCTGACATCTAGCTTTTTGCAGGTTGAATTGAACAGACCCCAAAATCTTCTTTGAGTCCTCAGCAAGTCTCCCCATCCAATGACAAAGCCTGTCTTCTTCTTCCCCTGTTGTATTACTTTTGTTTATCTGCACTGAAGTGTTAAGTGTCTAAGTTTCTACTGTAGGCAATGGAGATCTAGTCAATACAGTCAATGGGGTCTTAGAACGTTATTCAGTTGATCAAGTGTAGATTTACTGTGGGAAAAGCTGAATTCTCCAGTCTTGAAACCAAGCCACTCAAACTGTGCTAATAAATAATAAATTACCCTTAACATTTGCTGCTCTGCCAGTTATCAGTAAGCCTTGCCATAAAGCATTTGCATTTCCTAAATTATTGATAAAAATATTAAATGCAGTTGCACAATTATCTAAGAAGCTTTACAGGTAATAGCTAATAAATAACATCTGTTTGAGATTTATCACCGAGCCAGTTTTAACCCATTTAATACCTGGCTAGTGAATTAAAGAATTTTCCATCAAAACAATACTAAATCTAGAGCTTTTCTAGTCAAAGGAAATTTATTTCCATACTATTTCTTTTACCAATCATAAATATAATGTTACCCAAAAAGTAAAATATGTATATTTTACAAGATGTTCTCTCACACCATGCTAATTAATGTCAATCATATATTTAACTTCTAATTTTTGTTGTTAGAATTTTAAGAAGTGAACTGTTAACCATTTATAGTCAGAATTATGTCAAACTAACAGCTCTGAATTCCCTGAGAATATTCTAAGGTATTTAAAATCTTGTAGCATTTGGAATCTCTTAAGTTTTCAGAGATGTTTACAATGGTACATTAAAATCTTTCCTTGATTAAAACTGCAACTGCAAGTAACAAAGACTAGTTGATCGGGAAATGTTTTAATGTCAGAAGACAATATTCTCTGAAAGATACTGAAATATGTCAAAGACTACGCTCAAGCAGTATGGAAGAGATGAAAATGTGTTGTTGTGGTCTTCCAAGGAGAAATTAAGGAAAAAAAAAATATATATATGTAACAGCATTATATTGGGATTCCTGCTTTATGCTTTTTTCAACATTTCAATTTACATGTTCTTTGCAAAAAACTTAAGGGATGGGATTCAGCCTGTATAAACTCACTGTCCCTGTGTATGGGTTCAGACGCCCATGTATGAGCACAGTGTTTGGCGCCTGATGAAAGTGCATGGGGAGTGAAGGCTGGGTTCAGTTACCCTCCCATTCTGTTTTCAGGCATTTGCCTCTTCCGCTCTGTAAGGACTGAGAGAATATTGCTATAAATTTAGGGGCAGCTTTTTAAAGCTGTTTAGAACCCTAAGTTGCTGACTAGTGCCTGGAGAGCTTTCTGAAGCATACTAGAAATACCAGTCAACAGCTATGTCTTTCTTTACACATCTAACTACCTGAAAAATCTGGTCCTTGACCCTTCTTTGAACTATATGATCTAGACGTTTTTAATAAAGAAATGCACTAGTTTTAGAGCTGCCATCATCATTTCAAAGGTATGTGCATTTATTAAAATTATAATGGCAAATGTAAATTTATTATAGTAACATAAATCCATTACTCTGTTAATTATTCCAGGCATATTGTGTGCACAGAATAATATTCCATACAACAGCTAATATTCATTTGGCCTTTTGGGTCATTCAGCATATAAATTCTTCATGCTTAAAAATTGTGCCACCTTATGCCGTGGTGTTCGTGCAATAACTCACAGGTCTAACCTTCAATTTCAAGGGACGTTAGCAAGCTCTTTTGTTTTCAATTGATCCTCCAAGTTATATCTGTCCTACTAGGTAAAACAATTAAGGACATTTCTCTAAAACCAAATGACATGGTTTGGCTGTTGTCGATATATCTAGACTGTCTTTCCCCTGAAACAAAGTGTCTAAATTCAAATTACCTGTGGGAATAATTTCTGAAAAAAGTGATCCTTGAACAGTGCCAGACCACTGTCTGGGGCTGTGCTAATTAGCACACACTAAGAGCATGCCAGGAGCTATACTAATCATTAAACAGTACAGACATTTGGAGATCAGCACCTGAGCCTTTATCCCAACACCAGTTTGTTCTCTGGCTGATCTTAGTAGCAGTTTATATACCAACGGGGCTCTAACATGACTGGTAACAAAACAAGGTAATAAAGGAACTACCTGTGGGCAAAGAACAATGTCTCGGGGATCAGAAAATTCCTTATCCCCACAGTTGTCTTATGAAAGTCATCAGTAGCAATGTCAAGATCTTCCACTCTTTGTGACAAGTAGGTTGACCATCCTGAAGGACCCCAGAATGCACATTTTCCTCACCAGGGCTCATAAGGGAGGAGAGCCCATCCAGCACCCCGGATTACAGAATTACCTGACAACAGCTGGCAATGATCTTGTGGGTGCTGATGTAGTTGATGCTTTCATTGCTCTGGAGGCAGGAGGAGCTATGCTTACAGTAGTCTTATATACGGCTTGTGGTCAGATATAGCCTTAGAGTGTACAGCTTCATTCTAATGTTGAACTATATAGCATAGAGAATGATACAAAATACGTACTTGTGGGTTATCCTTGGCCAGCAGCTGGGCACCCACACAGTCACTCACTTGTTCCCCCATGCAGCAAAATGGGGGAGAGAATTGGAAAAGCAAAATGAAAAAACTTGTGGGTCGAGATAAAGACAGCTTAGTAAGTAAAGGGGGGAAAGAAAAAAAAGGGGAAAAAAAAAAAAGGAAAATACCCAAACAAGTCATGCAAAGGCAATCATTCACCACCTGCCGCAAGGAGACTGATGCCCAGCCAATCTCTGAGCAACGGCTCCTTAGAAAGACAAAACCTCCCCACCAGGTTTTTATTGCAGAGGATGATGTCATATGGCATGGAATATTCCTTTGGCCAATTCAGGTCAGCTGTGTCCCTTCCTCGGCCCCTTCACAATTGCGTGCTCACTCCCAGCCTACCCACTGCAGTGTGAGAAAAAGAGAAAGCCTCGACTCTGAGCAAGTGTTGTTCAGCCATAGCTAAGACATGGGTGTGTTACTAACACTCTTTTAGACACAGATCCAAAATACAGCACCATATGGGCTGATATGAAGAAAGTTAACTCCATCACAGTCAGACCCAGTAGAAGAGTACTCTACACAAAGGTTCGCTGGTCCACCAAGCAGTGTTAGGTCTCTTTCCCATAGATTGTACATCTTAGGAAAGCTGTATTCTTTTTAAAGAGAAATGTATTTCCACTACTGTAGAAAGTAATGGAGATACAGAAGGTTTTGAGAAAGACAAAGTCAACAAACCATCAAAATTAAGTACATTAGATTTAGAGTGCCTAAAATCCAGATAGAGGCTGGTTTTGGCAGATTTTAAACTGAAAGATTTAGGTGAAGGAAGAAAATACAGTAAGTGTGGACCTTTGTGTCCAATGTTATCATTTAGAGCTGCAAAATATAAAATAGGAGGAAAGCGGACTTGGAACCTCATTCAAAAATCAGATCACCTACTTTCACATCCTGCTTCAGCTCTGGTCTGTCTGTATTTCCCAGAAGAAGTGTTTGAAGGAACACTGGCCTTGGGGTGCCCAGTTTGGATATCCCAGTTACTAAACAGACTGCTTCTGCCACAGTCCCATTTTATGTGGTAATGTAGACAGGTTTGGTCCTGCTCTTGACATGGTATCTCAGTCCCCGACCATAAAAATCAAAAAGTTTCCATGTAAGTACTTCATGGATATGTCCTGAAGATAGTGTGATAATCAGGGGAGTTTATGTCCCATAGTTAGATTCTCATTATTTAACTTACTAAAGGCAGTTACAGAGACCCAAACAGAGCCATAGCCTTTCTTTTAAAAAAACAACACAAGCATTTCCCAGTCCCTAGTCCGCTGTAGAGTAGATTTTTGTCTTTATCAATGAGTTCTAAACAAGAGAGATCCAAAGATGATAAAGAGGGTTTTCCTGGCACTATCAACTCCTTAAGCCCTAGAGATCACATTTTGCAGATCTGGCATTCTCCTCTGTTACCACTCTTCCCGTTCTTACCTTGTCACCAAACTGACGTTCAGTATTTCTTCTGAAATGCTTCTAAAACTGAGCCATCAATTATCCCTATGACATGAAATATTTCGTCAAAATAATCAATTAACTAACCTGACAGATGACTTGATCAGAACAAGTTGAACTTTGCTCTCCCTCAGACTGTTGCTTCCCTCCTCAGTTACTCCATGGATTTTGCTGTGATACACCACCACGCAGAGACAGGAAACAGCACCATGTTATTGCCTTTCATGGTTTAGTGGATCGATGGGATTTTTCCTTGCTAATTTTAGACACCCAGCTTTAAGCCACCAAGGAATGGCAGACACTCCAGGTGCTGCCGAAAGTTCACATTTTAAGAAATGACTTTTTGCCAAAAAAAGGCTATATGTGAAGTCTCGGAACAGGTAACAGCAAGGGCATGTTAAATCAGTTATGCTTTTTAAAGAGCCTGGGACACTTGAATGAGAAAGTTTAAAGTTTGACTAGATTCTTAATGTACTTTAGGTTTTGCTGAACTTGTACAACTTTCATTCTGTGGCAATTTATACAGACACAGATTTGGAGAAGGGTTTTGCTGAGCCCTAGTTCCAAAGCAATTTATGCTGCTTTCTCTCTGGAAACAGAGATGATAATGAAGTGAATTTACTGTTCTCTATTCAAAGGCCATTTGGTTCCTTGATTAGATTGTTTTAGTAATATAAATTGCCTAATGCTGGAGAAAAAAAAATAGCCTAAACTTTTCAATCAGCTTTAGCATGAGAACCAAGGCTGAGAAAATGTCATTTAAAAAAAAAAAAACAACAAAACAGAAACAGAAAAATGAATGTGCCTCTACAGCTCAGCCCGATAATAACCTCCTCTGTAAAATTATATGAACTCTATGTTCTGGAACAATAGTATAAATGAGTTAATTGTAGATCTAAATATTGTTTGCCAGCTGCTGTCTATTCTGTTACCAACACCTGCTTCGGCTCATGCCCTCATTAATTAAAATGTGATGAGCAAGCAGACAAGTTCAAAACATAGTGCTGACAATGTCTGTACAGCTGACATGAAATCCATATTTGTAGTTCTCATCCAAAGCCAGGAAGTAATATATCTGTAATTCAATAGAGAGGAAGGTTTTTGGTTGGTTTTGGGTTGGATTTTTTTCTTCCTCCAAAGCTGCTACAGTAATGAATCTGTTCATTAAGTCTACATTTTGGTTGTGGTAAATTGAGGGTAGAAATCATGTGCTTTCTAGAGCAGAAAAGCATCAACTGAAAAATTATACCTATGAAATAATACTAGTTAACCATTCCAAACATTGTTTGGCCATTTAAAAATCAAATGCAGATTGGAAATACTTAAGATGTTATCAGTTTTCATCACTGTCTATTCCTTCACATCAGAACTAACAACTGCTGTAGCATATCATACCTAGATAATATCTCTTTTAAGAATTTCTACTTCTCATCACAATTTTTACGTTCTGCAGCAGAAGGCACTAGACCCCCATGACACTGAGTCCCATCTATTTTTCAGAGTTGCTTAGCTAGTTGGAAACACCTCAAAACTGTGGATGTCACCCTGCTCAGGCCGAAACTTCTCAGAACATGTAACAGCTATGCTCACAGGCCCCTGGGTGTCCCTTTACGATGGACCCCGTCTTTTTCCTAGAGATTCAAAAACATCCAAGCTAGACCACTAGGTATTAGGACTCTGCTTGGATTCCCCAAAGAAGCCCCAGGTGTTAAACATCAATAGAAATATAAGTAATCTGGCAAATTGTGCCAGCAGTCTGTCATTCCTCCACAGAATTACAGAATCACAGAATCACAAAATCGTAGGGTTGGAAGGGAGCTCTGGAGAGCATCTAGTCCAACCCCCCTGCCAGAGCAGGGTCACACAGAGCAGGCTGCACAGGAACGCGTCCAGGTGGGTTTGGAATGTCTCCAGAGACAGAGAATCCACCACCTCTCTGGACAGCCTGTGCCAGTGCTCTGCCACCCTCAAAGGAAAGAAGGTCCTCCTCATGTTTAGGTGGGACTTCCCGTGCTCAAGTTTGTGCCCGTTACCTCTTGTCCTGTCGCTGGGCACCACTGAAAAGAGCCTGGCCCCATCCTCCTGACACCCACTCTTTAAGTGTTTACAACCGTTGATAAGGTCCCCCCTCAGTCATCTTTTTTCCAGACTGAAGAGACCCAAATCCTTCAGCCTTTCTTCATAAGAGAGGTGTTCCAGTCCCCTCATCATCTTGGTAGCCCTTTGCTGCACCCTCTCCAGCAGTTCCCTGTGCTTCTTGAACCGGGGAGCCCAGAACTGGACACAGTACTCCA
>VWZL01002267.1:175750-245808 GCA_013396915.1 Stercorarius parasiticus | reverse complement strand
CCTTCCCTTCCCTTCCCTTTTCACATGGGAAACAGAAAACAAAGACATCAGTTCCATGCTTTGATAAGTTCTGTTATAAAAGAAAAGTTGCTGCTTTACCTGCTGTAGAGATGCTTGTTAAAGGATGCTGGTGTTCTTACAGTTTTACATCATTTAGAATGCTGTTCCCTTTTATTTTTTATCTCAGAGTATAATCAAAACAGCAGTAGTCTTACTTAAAATTTCACAGTCTACATCATGATAGTGTTTGCAGTGTTTTAAATGAAGACCACATGTTCCTCCCCCAACCTATTTAACAGTGGTATCCAGATGTTGGAACCAATTACGGAGGACAACTCTACTTATGTATCCTAATAGTTAAGTATATAACACTTAGTAAAGACAACACCACCCATCCGAAACTCTGCTGCCACCAAAAAGAAGCACAGGGAGGCAAAAGCATTTTGTAAGACCTGAGTGTCACACTTCCCATCCGTATCACTGCCTTCCCTACTACAGGAGCCAAACAATATGCCACATCCTATATAACCCTCAAGCCATTGTAGTGTAAAGAATTTACGAAGAGAAAGGAGTTTATTTCTTTGCTATGTTGTGTTTATACAGACCAGATGAATGATGTAATAATTCATTATATTGCATCAGAACAGATTGTCCTGTTTGATTGTGATTTGCATCCAAACTCACAGCTGAAGGTACTCTTGATTATCATTGGCAGCTGGGTCATATCTGTTGACATGATTCAAATGCCATGAAGTTAATAATGAATTCTTTAATCTTTTAAACATTTTTGCTGTTTGAACTATGTGAAACAGACAAAACCAGAGAGGCAAATAACGTCTGCTAAAATGGATGAGAAAGTGAACTCATGCAAATTAAGCATGTTTTTCCCCCAATCACTTTGCATTTTTTTCTGTATCATTCAAAATATGAGTATATATATTTTTTTAATGTAATGGTGAATTGTGCCCTGCTTTGCTCACAGAACCTTCACATTTTTCCAGTGAGCTTGCATCCATATTGGAACATTCTTAGACATGGCAATTTTTTGTGGCTGAAAATACCTGCCACCACATGTTTTTGAGATAAAGTCTTTCATTTAATCACTACTTATTCTGAAAACAACACTGAAGAAAATGAGTCTATAAAGAGAAACCTGATCAGAGCAACAGGATCCAAAGCCTAATTCATTTTTGGACAAAATCCTCTAACAGAGAAAGCTTTGCATAGGTACACGAACACCATTTATCCCTTGTGATGTTGTGTCTTTGCTCTCACTCTCATGAGAGTAAAAGGGAGGATTCCCAGGTGGGTAGACATTGAGGCAGGAGCCAAGATGTTGGATGAAATTCTCTGAAATCTCTTTGAAACTCAGATTGAAAACTATGGTGTTTGGGTTGACACTTGATGCAGCTTCAGTTCCATGATGTACGGTTGTACATCTTTTTCTTGCAAGGGTCCTAAAGGATTTCTGATCATCAGAAGTGGTGTGAACCAGAAAGCAGGTTGAAATTACCTTTTCTTGGTGATTGTAACATGCATCTCATAAGGAGGAACAAGAAAAGGAGTTTTTAAGGTTGGGCCATGAAGCATGGAGGCAGGGATGTGTGTATTTGAGTCTGAGCAGATGAAGAAGAAGAAAGAGGGAGATGAGCAGGCTGTCCTGGGAAGGGGAGCAGAGGGTGACATGGGTCCCCAGGGAGAGGGGCAGCTTGGCAGAGGAAGGTGTTTTTGGTGGATCTCATGCAGCTTGTGCGAGAGCTGGCTGTGAGATTAACTGCCAGCTCTACCAAAACTGATGGAAGATCCTCCAGTTCATCAGGTGGTACAGCCCTTTCTGGTTCACTGTAACAGGCAAAGCACAGGCTAGCTCATAAGAAAGAACTTGCCTTGTTTTACCTGTAACAATACAGCTTCCTGGGAAAATGATGTGAAGAAAATATCAACTACCTAAACAGATTTTAAAGGTTTCAAAGTGGTATCAAACCAAGCGCTTTCTTTTTTAACAGTGAGCCTCGCTTTGCTGCTTCATATATATATGTACACAGTTGCAGCATTGGCAGAAGACTTCAGAGCATGCTAATATTTGTAGAGTGTCAGATCTTCAGTGAAAGGTGCAATGTGTTTATTTGTTTAAATGAGAGGGTAGGTTCAATGTTGATGATGGGACAGGAGGCACTTGGAAAAACTCAGAACAGGAATACTTTGATGTTGCTCAGTCTAAATAAAGGGGGGACAGGCTTTCTGAAAGGCCTTTGCCCACACACCTCAGCTATAGCATGAAGGTGACCAGACCACCCTCTAGTGGGATGAGACTGCATTTCAGCTTGTAATATGTTACTATTTTAGCTATGAAACCATATTTCTGTTTCCTTTTGCCTTGGAGATCTTTTCAGATGAAAGGTAAGATCAGATGTGTATCTGTGCAAGCAGTGTGGGAGGGCTCCTATCCTAAAGGCTCTTCAAACTTCCCCTGCTCAAAGGGTTTCTGAGTCAGAGCAGTGGGACTTGGTGTCCTCATACTGAAAAACGGAGCTGCCTCTCCCATGTCTTCGCTTCTGAAATATTAAAATAAATGTATTTGTTTCTTCTTGTTCTTTTCATCACACCACCAGGTCTAATTAACACATGCGAAACAACAGTAAGGGATTGCTAGACTACAGAGGGGAAGCAATGGGCTCCAGAGAGAAAAATCTGTAAGAGGCTGGGAGCTGAGCAGATGAAGAACTAGGAACAGATTTTCCTAATCAGAGCTGGTCATATGAAAAAAAAAAAAATTACTTGTGAAAAAATATTTCAAAAACTGAGTGTAGGGGAAAAAATACTATGAATGATTTATTTCGCAATTATCCTTTGATACTGCCAGAGCTTCCTGGTTTAAGAAAAATGCAAGGTAAAGCTCCATTTGACACACCTTGGAAAACTCCTCTGCCTGGACGCCCTTCTCCTCTGAGAGGCAGCCATCGGTCCCAACATCGGGCACACCTAGAGCACAAGCTCTGCATAGAAGGCAGAAGGCACGCAGCACCACAAAGGAGAAGAGGAGAGCCTTCCAGGCAGGGCTCCTGATGTCCGGTCCTCCCCGGAGGCACACATGAAAGCTGCCATATGGCATTTGTAGATGGTGTTTCATCCATGGCTGGCTGGCAAGGCCAAGCTTTGGCACGCAGGGTCCAGAAGCAGGGGGAAGCAGTGGTACCTTTGCTCCAGGAGGAATATGAAGGTCTGTCATGGAGGGGTGCTCACTGCAGTTTCCAGTTCAGTTAGCCAGGACTTGCTGCTCTCCTTCCACTAAATCTTCTCCTAGGTCATAAGCTCTCAGGAAAAGAGACTATGTCTTCGTCTGCATATGGAAAATATCAGGTTTGTTTTCAACACGGTTGCAGCCTGAATTGAAGTATTACGTGTAATAGTAAACATATGTTGTCCCTGCCTCATGCCCATGGTGTTCCCTAGTTGAGGAACAGCCTCCTGAAAACTGATGTCCCTGATCACTGCCCTGTCTTCACTCCAGTCTTTCAAGCCCTGCTTCAACCAAGGTGTCTGAAAAACATCAGCTAACTAATATGGCTGAGCGATGAGTGGCCTCAGGTGGTACCCGTGAAACAAAACAAAAGAATCACATGTTTTTTATGTCTCTCTCACCTTTGGTCTATTGTTTGGGTTTTGACTTATCACTTCTGCTACTGCAGCCCCAAGAGGTTGGAGACTAAAATCCTCACATCTAGAGCTGGTCTGTGCTAGCTGCTCTCCGCGTGTTCGTGCACACACACAAAAACACTCTGGGCACAGCAGAGACTGAGATCTGCATAGGGTAAACAGTCAAAGAGTTTCATTTTAATAGGTCCTATGATGTGGTCTTTTCTAGTCTCATTTTGTACAGTCCATTCAAAAAAAAAAAACACTTTAGTTTTGCTTTAAATCTTGACTTAGAAAAAAGGATTTGTCATGATACAAAATAAGCTGTTCTGTTAAGCTTACTGCCTTGTATTTCATCTAGAAATGAAAATATTTGTAGGGAAATCAGACAATGGTGTGACAAAGATCTGAAAAACTACAAATACCTTCATTGATATTCTTATCTGGATGATAATGACTCAGCATTGAGTCACTGAGATACAGCTTCTTTTTTGTTCTATGGTGGGGAAAACTTAGGGTTTGAGCAGCCTGCATTGAAGAAACACTGATAACATATAACAGTTTTGAGGTCTTAAAGAATGTGATACAAAGTTGTTTTTCAACCCTTTTTCCACTTGCGGTCACCTAAAAAATTTCCAGAGAATGTAAATATGCTTGTAAAGCAAAAGATGTCTTTTCTTTGTTACCTTTTGCTGACCCCTCAGAAGTAGCCCGTGGACCCTGGGAAGTTTGCAGACCATGAACCAAAGATGGCTGGGCTACTGGACAAAGTCACTGTTTTAGTTAGCTCAAGTGATTAAAGTTTCAGAGAAGTCTGGTTAGTCCTTTAATTGTTCACAGAACATGAAAGACGACTTTTAAAGCATAATTTCTTCAGACAGTCTTATAGAGCTTGATTGTATGACTCTATGTCTTGTGAAAGATGCAGACTGTAGAAAATAAGCCACAGCTTCCCACTGCAGCCCCTGGACAGCCCTCTCCACATGTGCTGGTGGAGAGCAGCCCCAAGGCTGCTCCATCTCCTGCCAGTCACAAATGGCCACAGAAAGCCAGAAACACAGCAGAGGACTGGTGTGCCAGACCTAACGCCTTCCTTTCACACAGTTACAATGCCGAAATATAAGGGTACTGTTTTCTGTCTCCAAAAAGAAGTGGTGTGTAATTTTGAGCTCGTGCACTCTCTCTCTGGGAAAAAACATTGCCCGTTTGAGTTACCAGTAGCACTTCCAGTCATATCCAAGCATCCCTCAGAGGTCCCATGTCTGATCATTCACTGGATTTGTCTTAACTTACCTCAAAAAAGCCTCAGCAGCTCCTAGTCAGAGGTGGTATGTCTGAAGCAACTCCATATGGTTCATTGCTCAGTCATTCTCACTCACTGAAATTTGGAGTAAATCATGCTGTGAACAAAATAAGGCTCTTATAAACCGCCTGGCCAGTTATAGTTGCGAGATGGGTATGATTGCTCCTTGACTGTGCATAGTGGCACTCGTGTGACAGAAGTGGGAATAATCCACAAACCTAACAGAAACTGTGCCCTGGGTACCCAACGCAGGCACGCTCGGAGGTGGACAGGGTCCTCATGAGTATGCCTGCATGGGAAACGTTGGGCAAGGGTGGAGTCTTGTTTGCTCCGCTACAGTACAGATCACTCCCACGCTAAGGGGATCGATTTTGGCTGGTTCCTCGGAGAGGTCAAATTACTCCTAAAGAATTCACTTTCAAATTGTAACAGTTCTCAGCAATCAGAGAGGAAAGATCGATATATTCCTGCCCAGAGAATCACAAATCACTCTCACCCAGAGCCCCAGGAGGAGTTTCCAGGAAGGACCAAATTCCTCTGAGACACCTCTGACTTTCTGCCAGGGCTGTCAGTGCTACAAGCAGCGTGCAGATGGCAGGCAGGGAGTGTGCAGGTAGCATGCAGATAGCTTGTTTGGTCTGGGTTTTACAAGCTGAATAAATTTTGTGATAAACAAACAATTTGTTGCTCTCCTAGGCTCAGTGTACATCATGGGCTTCTTCCAGGTTCATTTTCCGTTTCTGCTGCTGTACAGTCCTGAGGTATTTAGGGATTTCTTGCAAAAGTTCTCATCCTACACACTTGAGACCTTTTTTCTCTGCTTTTCTTTCTTCTCCTTTCCTCCACTGCAGGTTTTCCATATTTTTTCCCTACTGTTCTCCCCGTTCCTCAGTTTTCTATAATCCCTCATGCCACTGACTTCCCTTCAAAGAACCAGGAAATTTTTTACCTCCTTCTCCTGTGCAACAGAGTTATTTTCATCGCTATTTTGTATAGCCTAGATGTTCTACCATTTCCTTTATTCTCCCTCATTCTTTTTCTCTTCTTTCTTTGGCAAAGCACCGGTCTGTGAAAACTGAAGGATGAGCATTGGCAGCACTAAGATGGCAGAAGAAAAACAGGGAGGGGGTATGTAGATAACTCCTAAGTAGTTAACTCTATGGCTGGGAGTGTTCCCCATTTTCTCTTTTTCTAGCTGAAAAGCCCTACCTAGTCGATTGTTTTTGTCTAGAAGCTGTTCCGTGTCTTTCTTCTAAACCAAATGCCTCAATTTATTTAAAACAAAAACAAAACTAAACTAAACACCCCAGCTCTCTCAAGACAATCTGGTTTTCAGCTTGATTTCCAAAGGAAACAAGGTTTAGCAGGGAATTATATCACTTGCCTGTCTCTCTGTTTCTCACCTGAGTCTGCCTGCATAAGATCATTTGAACTCATAGACTGATTTCAGCCACACTTGACTAACACGGCGTAGTCTCTCATGTGCTCATGTGCTAGATTCTTCTCATCTCTCATGTGCTAGATTCTTATGAAGATTCTAGCACATTCTCATGTGCTAGATTCTTATGTCACCTGGCTTGGGAAGAGACACTCAGATTAGTGGTGTCTGTGTGGGAAAGGAGGGCAGAATTCTGCAGTCATTGCAGTTTCTGGCATGCAGCACAGGGAGCAGTCACCAGCCACACGCCCGTAGAGTTTTGGTTGGACAACCTGCATTTGTAACTCTAGGACTGTCACTGTGCAAGCTGCCTCTTGCTTGGAGCTGGGGGGGGGTCTCTGAAAGTCATGTGCTGAGAAGAGTGAGGGGGACAAAGGAGAGAGCTGGGGACAAAGGAGAGAGCCCCTCAGAAACCAGCTGGTGTTTCTTTTCCTTGGAATCAATTCAGATTCTCACTCCAGGACTATCTGCATTGCAAGGTGAAGCACTATGTGAGATGCTTGAATGGAACACTGAATGGAACACGTTCAGAAAACATCAGAGGAAACAGTATAAATGCATAAGTATGTCTAGCAGGGTAAAGGAGCCTTTGGCTGTTCAGAGAGAGCTAAGTGTGCCTACCTGTGATACAGCATTGATTTATACCCCTCAAGCGCTCTGCAATGGCAACCTTTTCTTATCTGACAAATATTAAAACAATTCTAATTTGTTGCTTACAGATGACAATATTTTGCAATTTCTGCTCTTCATGAGAAATGTTTGATCACAGTGAGTGTCATGGGGATTTCAGTGGAAGCTCCATAAATGGGAACTATGTAATTCACCTTGAAAAGACCTTGCAGGCCCATGCTAGAACATATTAGCAACAGCTGAAAAGAATGATCTGGCTTGATGTCAGCCTCAGCCCCAGACACAACACACACACTGTATTTGCTGAAATCCCAGCCTTTTTACAGAGCCTCTAGGTTAAATACCGCTTTGAAATGGCTCTCCTTAACCTAGAGTCATAAAATGTATGAAATGAAACAGTTGCTGTGCTGCATTGAAATAGCTGAACTGTTCCTGCTAAGTTGTCTTGCAATTGCATGTTGCAGATTGAAGGGTGTGGGGAGAGGGGGGAGGGAAATCAATGTTTCCTAATAGGGCCAAGTTACTCAATGAGACGTATAATCAACTTGGTACCGTTACAGTCAAACTATTTTTTTTCCAAAGTCATTCTCACGTTTCTCCGAGGCTTTGAAATTGCTTAAGACGGTATTGAGAAAAACCTGGAAAGCCCTAATAGATGTATGTTGCAATGCGTGCCTGCCCTGCAGTGAACTTACTCTGCAGCCGACAAGACCACGATGTGAAGTTGACTCTAGTCTTTTGCTGCCACATTTTGGCTGAGGACAATGAATAGAGTGCATAAAACTATATAAAACTACAGGCAAATTTGGAAGAACCACAGCATTGTAGGTAAGAAAAAATACCAACAGACAAATTCCATCTCTTTGATACAACACTGAGTAGTACTTTAGTCCTAAAGCAATTTCCACTTGAGTGACTCCTGTGGCCATACCTACACCAGGCTGAGTTCCACAGCCACCAGTCTGCACTTTGTTTATAATTCTGGCACTATGTTGGCCTTGTTGGCTCCATTTGCCAGTGTACTCTGACAGTCTTTATATCAGCAAACAATGTGGTGCAGCAGGAAGGAATTTGTAGAGCAAACCAGTTGGGCTGAAGACACAGTGTTTACATTCCCTGTGTTTCATGGAGGCATTTTGTACTGCCTCTAATCTGGTCCCACTGACCGAATGCCCATTAGCACCTGGATTCGCATGAGGTGCCCTCCTCAAGCACATCTTTCACTTTACTCTGACAGGGAATTGCATTTGGGTACTCCCAGTTAAGTTTGCTCTAAGGTACCTTAAATGGGACAACAGGGGGATTCACTCCAAAAGCAGACTTCTTATTTGTAATGGAATGCTAATGGAGGTGCACTTTGATGAGACCATTCAGGATGAGTGGTGGATCAGGGTGGTGGCACACGCTGCACAATGCACTTATCCCTTCCTATAGATGTAACCAATGAATTCCCCCATGGGGCACTCAGTTCGGACCATAGGAAAATGCATTTGGCCTCATGAAAACGTAGCTGTTTCGACTACTGTTTCAATGAACTACAGGACTTCACTACTGACCTGGATCATACTTATCAGTAATTCCCTTTTGGGTCACAGGACAATTGTCCAACAGTTTATGCCCAGAGAAAATATCCAGAGCCGGGGCTCATATGAGGTGAGTATGTTCAAAAATACATAAAATCTCAGTGGACCTGAATTCCGCTCTGCATCTTTCCTTGCTAGCCAAGGCCTTAAAGGGTTTTCTCCTTCAACCAAAATTGCAGCAGGACCTCTACTGTTCTGCATTTCACTCGGAAGGAGCAACCAAGGTCAAGAAATGCAGCTGCATCTTCTCAACATACATCTGAAACCTGTTCAGAGGACACAGAAAATGAAGACTCTTTAATCTAGTTCAGACTTACAAAAAAACTTTCTTTTCTGTCTCCGTCTATCTCTTCTCTTTGGACATCATGCTATTGTGGGAGCCAGCATAGCTCATGGGTTCAGCTTACAAAGTCAGCCTGGAGAGGAGAGCAGAGGATTGGAATGGCCCAAATCACAGCTCTGGCAAGTATCTTAAGTCACTGCTGAACCAAAATAAGTTTTCCATTTCTTTCACAAAATAAGAGAGAACACTCACACTTGGGAATGTCTCACAACTTTTAAAATTTTCTGAACCTGCGTTTTCAGAACTCCCCATCCCCAAATGATTTTCTGGTGCTCCCTACTCAAACAAAATTCGGTAGCATGAAAATTTACCTCCCTGAAAAAAAATCTGATTTTTGTTATTACT
Source organism: Stercorarius parasiticus (assembly GCA_013396915.1). Classification (NCBI taxonomy): domain Eukaryota; kingdom Metazoa; phylum Chordata; class Aves; order Charadriiformes; family Stercorariidae; genus Stercorarius; species Stercorarius parasiticus. The sequence continues at coordinate 236,530 of VWZL01002267.1, read as the reverse complement.
TGTTTTGCTTCTGTGCCATAATCTCTTCTCCAAACGGACACTATTAGCTGAGAACCTTGTCAAATATGAGTGTAATTTACATTTTTTGCTCAAGGGTGAAATTTGTTCTCTTCTACATTGTCCATTCACCTAGTTCATTAGGTTTTTCCCTATTAGGTTTGTTACAGCTCTCCCTGGTCTTAATCGACCTAATTAACAAAATATCACCAGCAGATTTATTGAGTTATTATTTTCCTGATTCGTAAATATGTATGATAAGAGAAAATTTTGAGGTATATGTTGTTTAAGGTTTGAAAATTCACCATTTATCATGCTCTTTTCTAGAGCAGTCTGTTCCTAGACAGTTTTTGGTCCATAATAACAGTGATTCTTTTTCACCTGAACTACCCTTCAGTAACAGAACTGACTGAAATTTTTCCTGGTGGAAAGGGCTCACTTGCTGATTTGACAGAGACTCATCACACTGGCCATTCAAGCAGTGTGCTGCTCAGAAGGCTTCTCAGCTCCCCAGGTTTGTGGCTGCTCGCTGTTGCATTAGTTTAATTTCCTACCTGGGATTCTTTAAAAAAAAAATAAAATAAAAAATCAGTTGTCTCACACTTTCAAGAATGGCCATTCTAAGGCAAATTATCCCCTTTTCTTTTCTTCAAACCCAGAATAAAAGAGGCTCTAGAAATGTTAAATGTCCTGACATGTGACGAGTGCTCACTTTCGTTCTGAAGTCTCCTGCTAATGACCTGGACTAAGATTGTTCAAATTCTCCTTTATCTGATTTTTTTGCATTCAGTTCACTTTAAAAGCTTGGTGAATTTCCTTTGCAGAAATCACACAAGTACAGTCTGCAGATTATTTAGTGTTCTACATTAATGATAATTTCAATCAATTTTTTTTTGGTGAAGATGGAAGAACCTACTCTTCTCCCACAGCTGGCCACAGCAACATTCTTTTTAAGGCAAAAGTGAGTAAGATTTTCTGGGTTACTTCAATTCCATGTAACCAGTTAAAATGTCAGAAGCTGGTGACAGTAACATATCCATGACAGAAAAAAGTATTAGCTACTAATATAATCTATATCAAATGACATCTTAGACATTAGCTTCATAAAAGGTGCTAAAATAACCACCATTTGTCATTGCTATTGTTTATTTCAAACCCTTTCAACAAATGTTATATAAAGCAAATGTCAAATGCTAAATAAAGGACTAACCAATCTCACTCCTGTTCTCGACTTTCCTTTGCAGGTGTCTTCCCCTCTTTCTTCACTATACAGAGGATTTGCTGCCCCTCACTGAAAGTCAGGGGGAGGAATATTCCCCTTAGTAATATTAGGCGTGCATCATTCCTTCACAACAGGACAATGCTAACAAAATGCGCTTGGCCATTTGTTTTTAAAATTACAAAAAAAGAAAAGCAAAATAGAGGTTAAGAACACATTTTGTCATTAAAATCCCCAGTCCTTTTTAGATCGTGTAAAATACAGGAATATTTTAGAGATACAGAGCCACCCCACTTATTCTAATTCCCTGACCATTATGCCACAAAAATTGTAAGTAAAAGGGGACTGCAGCCAGGCAGACTTTCCTCTGGCTTCTGGAAAAGTTAAAACCATGAAAATATATTAACAGACACACTGCTTCAGAACAAGGGTCCATCTAGCCCACAGTCTCCAGCAGAGGCCACCAGCAGCTACCTGGGGAAGAGTAAGAGCAAAGCCAATGTACATGGTACATCCCATATCAGCTATCCAACCTCTGTCTATATCCAGGTTAGGAATTTCCTGAGCTTGATGTGCTTTTTCTATGTAGTAATCCTCAACACGCTTCTGTTCTGAGTACTTGTCCACTCTCCCCCTGACTACATGGCAACTTTTTGCATCTGCAACCTCTGTTAACAAGGAGTGTCACAAGTCCACTTTTTAAGACTCTTTTGGGTTCATGGAAAAACAGCAGAAAGGTTGGCAGCTGCTGAGATCCGCAGGCTGGGTTGAGTTGGTGGCAGGCTGCGTTGAGCTACATCTAATCCTTAGACTGGGAAAGATTCAAAATAATTTTGCACTGCTGCAAGCTCATTGGGACTATAGTTGGGAGCAGACAGCAGTGCCACAGCCCTAAAGGTACCTTTTCTTCTTTTTTTCCAGGGGTAGCATGTCCCAAGATGCCAAGCACAGGGGTACCACCTCCCAGTGCCAGTTGGTGCTACTGGTGACAGTCATAAGCATTCAAGCAGGTGATATACGTGTACACAAATAACACAGTGTCTGGACTGAGACAACCTGTTACTCTTTGCAACTGGGCGACACTGTGGGCAAAAATTCTCTAATGCCTGTTGCAACCCACTCACCACCTGCCTCACGCTGCCCACCACTGCGGGGTCCTTTGGGTTAATTGTTATTACAGCATCTGGGCATCTGAATTGCACTGTGCTCTGGATCATGGCAGAAAAAAAGTAAGGATAGAAGCCTGGCTGCATCAGTCAGTCTATCCCCCTGCAAAGGGAGATGTGTTCCCTGCAGCAAATGTGAGCGTACTTACAGTTTTAAATGTCTCAAGTAATTGTGCTTTCACGTTTCCCTCACAAGACTATTCAACACTTCAAAGTAGCTCAAGCTTTTCCTGGCATTCTGTCTAAATATTCCCTTCTTAATCTCATCTCATTACCTCCTAAGTAATTGTATTCTGTCCTTGGGGTCTATTCACTTTGCACATTTACAGACTGCTACCCAGTTCCCCTGAGTGTAAGCCTCACTCTGAGGCAAATGACACATCTTTACATCTGAAATCTTTCCTTCAAACTATTCACAGTTATTCTTGCAATCTTCCATACTAAAGGTAGTCTCTACAGATAGATCAGATGGTAAATTTCTGACTTCAGAGGCTTGCAACCTCCCCTGCCTTCTCCCCCCTTCTTTGAGCTCCTGTCAACCCACACGTATTCATGTGAATACTCTTTTGAATTCAAATACTCTTTAAATGCCTTGAGTTGGCGAGGCTGGGATCAATACACAAAGTAGAAAAAAAGGAAATAGAAAGGAAAATACAGCAGGGAAAAAATCCCCAAAACTCAAAAGGCCTATAGTCCGCCATTGAAGGAGATTTTTCAGCCCTTTCATAATCTGTGGCCGGTTTCCATTTTTTAGATGCAGTACATTAAAAGTATTCTTTTTCCCTTTTTGCAATTCCACTTTTTAGAACAAAAGCTAATAATTCTTCTTCATTTATTGCCTTTTTTTGCATCCAGTTCTGAAAATATTTCTTCTCCCTTTTCCCTCACCTATGATTGTCTGTGACATGCTTACATGATTGTAAATGATTTATCTTTCTGGTCTTATTTTCATCTTCCCTGAATGGCTTCCAGTTCACTGTGAATTATTTGATAGTGTGGCAAAATATAATCTAAGCTTGCCATTTCCCTGACTTTCTAGCAAATAGTTTGCTGAACATGAAATATGGGCATACTAGAGAGAAGGGGATTTTATAGGGTTATGGTGTTCATCCAGTTCCCTACAGGCTTGAGAGAGCAGGTTGGTTTAGCAGGAATGCAGTTAGTGATATTTCTTGTTTCTGCCTGAATCCAGAAAGTGCTGGATCGTGCTCTTTGTCCAGCTGCGTGGTTGGTGGCTGGGCTGCACGTCTGACAAGCACGGTCTGCTTTCCAGGCACCGCTTGGAACCCATCATTCCAGAGCTGATGCAGACTGAGCCCAAACTCTTGGACCTCACCATGGACTGACTGATGAGTTAGTGAGTTCTCACCCTGCCGGGCTATGTTGCTACTGGCCTACAGATGACCATTTCAAAACTAGCTTGGTTATGACTATGCAGTGTAGGAGTGGTTGAGATGGGTCAAAATATTTGGAAGACTGGAGGTATTTTAATATAGGGGATAGGACATGTGGCACATTTTCCTTTTTTTTTTTTTTTATGGAATGTGTTGGGTTGGAAGGCACCTTTAAAGGTCATCTAGTCCAACTCCCCTGCAGTAAGCAGAGACATCTTTAACTAGATCAGAATCCTAACAGATCCTATTCATACCAAATTTACACTTGTAAAGTGCTTGAGTATATGGAATTTTTATGTGGATATAATTTAGGAGCCCTGCTTTCCTACCTTTGTCAGGCACAGGAAATAAGAGCAAAAGAAAATGAAAAAGAGAAACATCCCTGAAGAGCACAACTTCTCTTCTTATAGTAAACATTTGTTGCATTCAAGGTGAATGCCACGTGCAAGTGTCTCTTTTTTGCTTTGTATGTGGATGGTTACCATTCAATTAACGCTTAAGGGAAACTTCAGTTAAACAGTCTACGTTAGCTGGTGCAATCCAGCTAAAATATGTATGGTTACACAAGCTTTCATGGGGAAAACACTCAACCAGCTAAACCTGAATGCACAAGAGATACACACTTTAGTTTTCTTTGGGCTGTGGAGGCACAACTGCTTTACATTGCCACAAAACAAGGTGAAGCTCCTGCTGATTTCCAGCCTGTGCTCGCTTGCTAGTTTGGAAGGGATGTCACGGGTAAATCTGATTCCAGTGTTGTTCCCATTGTCTGTGGTGGGGATGTGCTGACTGTCAGCAGCAGGGTGAGATATCTTCCATTTCAGAAGGAATCTGCTGCCACGACTGCCTTCATGGTGCCTGTTTCAGCTCCGTGGGCAGCTCGGTGTGGCAATTGTGTGCTGCAATATCAGTAGCGGGGAGCGCCTGGAGCTGCGGCAGCGAAGCTTGAGGCTGCGATCAGCCCAAGCCCTTTGCGTGATGACCCCACTCAGCCCTGAGCTCCTCTGGGAGGAGGCAGAGCAGTGAGGGGAGCTCCCAGGAGGACCTGGGGCCTTCTTCTGGAGGTAATGGAAGCAGAAATGCCGCTGGCACAGAGGGAAGCAGCTCCCCCTGACCCGGTGGGGCTGCACTATTTTACATCAGTTGAGGATTTAATCTCATGCTTGAAGTACATCCTTAAACTGAATGAGAACAGCACGGCTAAATGCCTTCCTGTTTAAATGATGAACTCAGAGGCTGAAAGAATATAAAATATTTATGACACTGAGGAAGCAAACACAGTTGCTAAAATGAAGCACAGTTGAAATAAGGATACAGAGGGAATCTGAGTCCTCCCCTCTTTTTCATTTCCTGAGCCCAGTCTTACTAGCCCTCACATTATGGTGGGGTAACTCCACTGCTTTCCACTGCTTTATACCAGTGTAGCTGCAATCAAAATAAAACCCTTATCTTCAACTGTTTATCCACTTTTAAACAGAAATGTTGAATAAAGAGATTTAGAAATTCCTCTCCACAATTTCTTGTCTAACCTAGACCGTAACCTGGCCTTTCGGCCAACAGCAACAGTCTCAGACCCTGGTAAACCCCCAGCCACATCCATGGTTTCACATCAGGCCCCTCCAGTGAGTATCAGAGGCAGGTAAAAACCTGGAGAAACCCTACGCTCCCTGTCCTGTACCCTCCTAGCATCAGCCCTGTCAGCAGATGGTGTAGTAAATGGTATGAATACCCCTCCTGTGCCTTTGAGAAACCATCCCTCCCCAAGTAGCTTTAAAATAGGCTACCAAGATATCTGTGGACATGCAATATCTCCAGAGGTAGCGAGGCAGCTGCCTGCAGGCCAGGGTGCGGGTCAGGCTGTGCCAGGTCACCTGCATTGCCACAAGCAAAGGATAGTCTGTGCACTGGTACTTCCAGCTACCTCTATGCCACAATAGTCAATAATTTTACAGTTTATCATTTTTTTTTCATATTTACATGCCTTAAAACATTTTAAAAGCTCTGCCTAATTCTCCTGGCTTCCTTTGAAAGCAGAAAGCATCGGACCGGCGATGCACTCTGCAGACACGTCAGACCATGCTCTCCAGCCTCCTTTGGTGAAGCCCCGGTTCACAGGGAGTGATAAGGCTAGTTCCAAGCCACATCATTTGCAAGTGCAAAGAGCAAAAATGTTAACCCATCCTTTCAAAGGCTTTATTTTTAACTCTTTTTTTTTTTATGCACTCTTTCTATTTTTAAATGTTAACCACATATATGACAAACTGAACAAATTGTTTTTAAGCCCACAAAACTTGGATAGGCACCAGCTTTCTGCTCGCTTTGCTATTTAATGGGACTGTTACTGGTAGAAGACTATGCCAATGACTAAAACAGACAGCTGAAGTATAAGAAATTTTTGCAAGTTTTCCAAGATTTCTGATAGGAATCCCCTAGGAAAGAATTCCCTTTTGAAGCTCCTATGAGGAATAAACCAGTTTATGCAGAAGTGCCATGGCTGAACCACTTCTCCTTTTTTTTTTTGTATAAATCCATATTTCCTCATGTAATCGGGTGCAGTTCTGGATCCCGTTGGCACAGCATGACTCAGTGAAAGGCTGTGACGAGCCAAGGGAAGGTGTGTATAGGGATGCCCACACAGTCTCCCCTCTTGAAAACCAGCAGAGTGACAGCACGGGGGGCTGCAAAGAGGGGACTCGCACTCGGGTCTCTGCATGTGAACCCAGGGACCTTTCTCACTGGTGTGAGCATTAGCAGGTTGTATGGAGTGGCCTTGTAACCCAAACAGTGGGTGAGGTGTGCGTGTAAAAGTGTGTGTGCAAAAGCCATGTGTGTGTAACCAGAACTTCCCCGGATTAGCTGTACAAGGGTGGTTAGAAATGTGTAGGTGTTTGCTAACATTTTGCGAGTGTTTCATATTGCATTTTATCTGTTGTATTGCTGGTATTGATCCTGAAGGCATAGTTTACTCGCTGCCAGTTAATTAGGCATCATTTATAAATCGATAACGCACAGGAGGCAAAATGGATACACACTTTCCCCGAGGTTCATTTTTTGAATCAGTTACTGCGTTAGAAATTCTATTATAGGTACTGCCATTGCACTGCAGCTACAGTTCCTGTTATCCACACAAGCCAATGCCTGGCAATTGAGGAAAGTGCAGGTACAGACTAACACTGGTGGTTTATTGCCACCCCGACCCTCTGTCCCTGCTAGCAGAGCTCAGGCTTCCTTCCCCAAGGAGTTTGTTACATAAGTAAGTAAGTGACAAATGGGAAAATATAGCTAGGTGCCACCTTAATGAGAAACTGTGCCACACACAATTTTTGGGTCTTGCAGAGTTAGGGATGGATCATTTGTGATGTATTGTTTAGTCTTCATTTTCCTCATCCATTTCCACCACATACTCATCTGATTACCTGCTCTATTTTAAGATTTATACTCCTTCAAGCAGACCAGAATCTGCTAAAATAATTTCCTTTTGAATCTCAAATGTCTAGTTTTAATTCAATAAGAGGTAGGATATGTATAGGTAGCATGTCACATACTTTGCCTATTTTAACATAACTTGTAAAGGGTAAGAAAAAGCCATTTCCCCGCCCCACTGGGTCTACAATCTAATTAGACAGCAGCCAATTGAAAGCTAATGGATGGGTGGGTCTATCACCTTAAAGAACCCAGGCAGATTTTGAACTTGTATCTGCATTTGCTGTTTTCGCTGTTTTTCTGTTTTACCTTTCCATGAACAAAGGCATTAGCAAGGGAAATTGTCCTAAGGATGGCATCTGGGTCTCTCAGGACAGAGAGGGGTATGAGGGTCACTCGAGGCAGAGAGGACGGTTGGACAGAAATGTGTTGTCAGGTTGATAAGTCAAGGGAAGCACAGGCCAGTATTTCTGAATTCTGTGCTGGAAAGGTTGGTAGAAATAACATTGAAGAAGACATATAGCTCAATTAAAACATAGGGGAATAGAGTGAATGCAACATTTGTTAAGGGGAGTCATGCTTTACAAACCCCTTTCAAATTTGTCAAAGGAGTTATTAAACATGAGGAGATGGTTTACTTGTTGATACACTGAACTGAGATTTCCCCAAAGCTTGTGGTATGATTCCCTACCACGGAATGGTAAAGAAATCATGTAGTCTTGTGAGAGGAGGAAAACATTCTTTTTGAGCAAGAACTGGCTAAAATGTAGGAAATTAAGGATAGGATTAAGAATTTGATTTCTGTGGTGGAAGGGTTAGAGACCCATAAAATATCTTCAGCGTACTCATAATTACGGTATAAAAGTATGTGAATAATGAGGTAACAAAGTCTTCTGATAAAACTTGATATAGTAAAATCTAAAGCCCATTTCAAAAGTTGCATTGGGATTTCATAATGCTAACAGATTTGGCAATAAAATGGAAGATGGAACTAAAGGTCAGTGCATGCAAACTAAGGCACGTAGGCCAGAACATCTTTAATGATAGATATGCAGTGATGGGGTAGAAATTATTGCCACTAAGGCAATAATTTGAAGTCTAAAGCAATGCTTGAAGTCACTGTGGTTGTTTCCTGAAAAATCCTAGCTCAGGGATCAGTGATGGTGGGGAGTTAGGAATGGTTAAGAAAGGAACTGTTAAATAGAAAATACTATTATGCCATCATACCAATCTGTGATGCCCTGTCCCCCTGATCACTGCCCAAAAGGATATGGGACAACTGGAAAAGATAAAGGAAAATGTGATAAGGATGAAAATATCTATGGAGTTACTTCCAGGCAATGAAAAACTGCGTAAAAGCACTTCACTTGGAATAGGAAACCGCAAGAGGGGCACAAGAGAGAAATAAAAAATCATGAGTGATATGGAGGACGTGGAAAAAAGGAAAATATTCACATTTTCTCACATGAGCTTTAGGGGCACTCAGTGAAATTTGAAGGTAAGAGTTTTAAATAAAAAACGTTTTTTTTCACGGCTCAATAAAATGCAGAATTTGTTGCTATCAGAGGGTGTCAAGGAAAAATGTACACACAGATTCAAAAGGAATTCTGCAAATTCATCAGAAATAAATGTATTGATGGTTATTAACTACAACAGTATGACTGCAACTGTAATGCAGGAAGACCCCCAGCCATCCATGTCCAAAAGCTGGGAAGGGATCCCTGGGGAAGGATGGCTTTTACTCTTTTACTCTTGTCTTTTACTCTTTCAATCTTGTCTTTTACTCTTTCATTTTTGAACTCTGGGAAAGACTAGAGAGACAGAAAGATGTGCATAGCTTTAAGAAAAGTTTGCATTGAATCATGTTCCTACATTTATTGTACTTCCCTGGCAGAAAAGTGGGAGCTGAAAGGATGGAAAATTCCTTTCAAGATGCAGGTGTTTGAAGGGATTCTTTGGGCCAAGTTTGACCTCAGGGATTCCTTCAGTCTTATCACGGTCCAGATGTCAGGGGGATGAGGGTGTCTCCCCTCTCACTTCTAGTGCTGTGGATCACCCCCTAAGTCAGCATTATCTCTGAAATTTCAGAGCCATTGGTGACTTAAAAGCACAAAACCATTGACAACTAAGTGTGTCTTAGTGATTTACTCCCTGCCTGTCACGCTTAGAGAAGAGCCAGAGACGCTCAGATATCTGTTGCAACAAGTCTGCCACTGACACATGTGAAATCTGTAAACAACTGCTTTCCACCATAAAAAATCTTGGGTTTGTTTCTTCTGTCAATCGCCACCAAAAGCAGCTAATCCCCACCCAGCGATCACCACGTGCATTGGCTTCACTTGCCCGTGGCTTTATTGCGTATCCCACATAAAATTGATAGCAGTTTCCTTTTTGTAGACAAAACATTTACGATTATCTCATTTGTCCTAGCAACAAAAATAACGATGCATATTCAACCTGTCATACAAAATGGTCTGAAAACACTTTACAGATACTAAAAAAAAAATCCAGAAGGTCTGTATGAAAAGACAAAAGAAAACAAATAGGTCTTCCTTGGTTTTTCAGATGGAATTTCAAAGCATACCACGTTTCTTTCCAAACCACATTTTATTATTTTCAAAGTATTTGGAAGACCCAAAATGACATGTTTCTTCTGGATGTGATATGCTTTTATAGGGATTTACTTGATATCATTTTTTCTTTTGCCTGATCTTTTAAGGTTTAGAAATTCACCCTGCTTACCCTACACCAAATTCTAATGAAAACCTAATATGGCAAAAAGAGTTTAAGAGCCTGGAATACCCACTCACATTTTTAGAATATTTATAATGCCAATTTTTTTTCTGATATTGTACTTTTAAAATGTTTTGGTGCACAGATGGTAGCAATATACAGACTGCCTTTGTGAAATCAACCGCATAAATTCATTTATCAATACACTAGCTAATTTCAGGTGCAGAAATACGGAATGTGAATATGGAAAAATGTGCTTATTTCATACATAGCTTTTGACTGCTGTAATATCTTCTTTGAGGAGCTCAAAGGGCTATTAAGGCAGTCTGTGCTTCAAACAACTACCACCTTACTCTTTTATATTTACTTATGGCTCAGCTGTCTCTGTATGCACATCCTATAGCAAGAACTGCTGGGGAGCTGCAACGTCTCAGAAGACCCAAATGCCTTACGGAGTCCTGTGGCATGAGAAGGCAACACCTGTGCTGCGATGCTCCCTCAGAGGGGTCAGTTCATGCCTGAAACACTGGGGGTGTGAGCGCTGTGAGGTTAGGATGTGCACCCATGGGTTCTGGCTCTGAGGAGGGGAAGTTGAACAGCACGAGAAATGCGTCTTTGTGCGGCCACCAGCAAAACCGATGACTCCCACGAGCAGGCAAGCTGAGGTTGGCTTTGGTGGAGGGTGAAGGAAGCTCCCAGTGCGGCTGAGCAGCTGGAATGTGAGGGGATGGACACAAGGCATGAGGTGCGGTGTTGTTAATGGCATGGAGCAGAGCTAAATATGCGCCTGTCTGTTCTGCATCACCGCTCCCTACCCCTGATACAGAGGAGGCATCACATGGAAAGAGGTCCTGCCAAACACTGTGGGCAGGGGAATGGGGAGAAGTGGGCAGGAGGCTCCCCAGGCTCTGCTCACCTACACAGGCTGAGAGTCAATGCCCTTTTCCCGAGCTGGAGAGTTTTCTTGCTTGTTCAATCTCTTTTCTTCTCTCTTGTCATTCGCACTTGCGTTTCTCTTTCCCCTTTACCTTCATTACAGTCATCTCCTGTTCTAACAAATCTCTTTGTTGCTCGCAGTTGTTTTTCAGTAATTCACAAAAAAAGTTAAATTTCATTTCACTGTTCTGAAAAAAACCCCCAAGATAATTTAAAAATACTGAAACAAAATGTTTTAACCTTACCCAGAGCTTTCTCTTTTTTTTTTTTTTCCTTCATTCAGAACTGGTTGTTGAATTTGCTCAAAATTTGCAAATACTTTTGGTCTTCCCCAAAAGCCAGTAATTGCTGTATTTACTGTGGAAAAAAACTGCTAATCTCACCCTTCACACTGATTATGCATGACGTGACAGGTGGCTTTTTAAAACGGAAATACACTTCACTTTCTTAAAGTACTGGCAGAAATGGAATAGTTTAAAAATCTAATCTCTTCTCCCTTTAGCCTGGTAAATCTCCCTGTGTCTTCAGAGGGCTCTGAACTAAAGCCTTGCATATTTCTTTCTTTCTGCTTTGAGTCTTCTTTCCAGTGAAAAGAGTAACAAAGGTCAAATGGATTCCAATATGATACAGACTAGGTATGTATGTACCACATATTTTCAGTACATTTAATGGACGTATTCCTTAGACAAGTGAATTTTCTTGATTTTGATCTACTTCCTACTCAAAAAAATACTCAAGAATGGTTAAAAGAGACATGACTTGCATCTTTCAGTTAACGGTAAACATGTACATCTGTAAAAATTTAATTCCATGTCCTCCATTTCAGACAGTAAAAATCAGATACGTTGATTCAGAACTAACCCAGAACAGGACATCAAAACTTTCTGTTGTAACTGTTGTGAATGGACAATCTGTGAAGGAGGGGGACAGTTCAGGCAAAATGTATTTCTCATAAAATATATCTATGCGGACAGAAGGAATGTAGACTGTTGTTTGGAAAACTGAGTTGCAAACCCATAAATATTTTCAACTTTGATAGGAAGCCAAAACCTTTTTTATGCATAAATGTCAATGTAATGTGGGGACTGCAGATCAAACACTTCATCTCTTTGATATCTTGTACAGTCTGATTTCACCACCTAGACTCCATCCTCACGTGGTTTGAAATAATTTTGTTTGCACGTTCTCTGTCAGCAAAAGATTATGAATGTTTTCCAATCCTAATTTTAGGTAGTCAGATAACAGACACAGAATCAATATTTTGCCTGTGAATTATGGATTTTTGCCTGTGGATTGTTTTTATCAGAACCTTCACATTTAACTAATATTGTGATGTCTAAACGTAATCCAAGATCTAGTCAAGATAAAAAGACTTTTTCTATTGTCTTTTTTTGGATCACAGTTTTAGCCATGTTATACCATTGCTTCTACCTATTAGTTTGGCTTTTCACGGTGTTATGTCATTCCAGTGATGTATGGTAGCTTGTTCAGTTCTTTGCCCACACCAGTGAGAAGTTACAAGAAAGCTCCAAAGTCTGGAAAACATGGAAAAGCAAATTCAGTGCTTATGAGAGAATGTGTCCATTTAGAGATAAATTGATCATGACCTGGAATTTCATGATAAAGAAACTTTGGGGAACAGGGGAACCAAAGGGATTCGGTCTTTCTTAGAGGTCTTTGTTTGTAACAAACAGAAGTGCGAACCTCATGCAGGCGAGGGTCTGTGCTCTGTTATGGGAGGGCATGACGAGGTGAGGACTGAGTAGGGAGGGCTGTGGGGAAGGGGAGGAATGGCATGGAGCCTGGGATGGTCCTGCATACACTCGCTTTCCTCATAAGGTCTAATACCAATGTGCATTCATTACCAGTGATGATCCCTCCCAAATAATATAAAAAATTTTTGTGGGTGGAAAAAATATGAGAAGGAAGAAGAAGAAGAGCTCAACCCAGAGTGTCATGAGCACCGGAAAGTTTGGGAACAGTCCAGATTTCAAAGAGATACTTAACTGCATTCCTTAAATATCTTTGTGAAACCCGGTTACACATCACACAGAAATGGTATACTCGTTGTGCTGGGATCATTTCTAACTGGAATTTGGCCAGACCTTTTTAAGCAGAAAGGCAGGCAGGGGAACAATCCTGTCATTAAATGTCCTTGTCATTTTATCTTCATTCCTCTGATTCGTTGCAGATGTTGCTTTGGAAAGTGTTTTAGTGCCTTTCTCGCTTCAATTACCATCAGTTCACACTCAGTTCATAATGGCACAATAATTGAGCAGGGGACTAGTTCACCATCCTTGTGGATCTTTTTGACATCTACTTGTGGTTCCTCTACTTCTTTATCTTGCAGCAGATTTTTCCTTAGAAAATTAAATTTGAAAGTGTTTGAAGGTTTGAAACAGGGACAAAGATTGATTACTTTGGTAACTTTATTTCAACATTAGATTAACTTTTTATGGATTATAATGACAAGCCCTAAGCAAGAAAGATTGTAGTAACTTTGGGATGTACGACTCAATATGAAGTCAGAACAGACTGTAATTCACAAACTTTATTTCTAGCAAAGTCAAGTTAATAAAACATAATAGCAACATCTATTTTTAAGTAAAAGCCATTAGATGAACTCTAGGTGCATGAATTTATAGTGTTTGCACTGAAGAGTAAAGTCAACAACCATTTATTGTTTATTGAGGAATTTATTATTAATACTTTAATATAACCAGTAAAGAGATTTTGCTTTTTTAAGTCTTGTAATTTTAATTCAAGAATACTACTTTGCAGACACAGGGTTGGTATCCACCTAGAGTAATTCTACTGGGTAATGTCATTCACTGACCATGATAAAATGTTAGATTAGCTATACCAATAAAGTTAGTTGTTCATAATAATATTCAGTAAGAGAAAAGGTGTTATCAAGACATTTTCAGCAGCATTGTAATTGCACTTCTATAATAATATTTCTAAATAACAACTAAAAGGTTGGTTTCTACAAAGATTTGGAAATTGTAATTGCAGATTGCGGTGATCTGGCAGTCTTTCTGGAAACAAATCAAGAGAAAAATAATTTTACAAGACTTTCAGAGCTACAGTTTCAAAAACTGAGCTCATTTCTGAATCTGGCAGACATTTCTTTGCCAGCCTAAGGAAATATCAAGTTTTTTGTGTGTTTAGTTTTAAATGAGGTAGAGCATTGGATTTGTTATGCCCGTATGTTTGCGAACACAAATATTATTCCTTCTAAAAGTGAGCAAGAAAAATCACCAAAACATTCCAGATCAACCACTGATGAGTACAAATGTTCAAACACAATGTGAGTTTTTGGAAGACAGTTCAGGTAAAATTTTCCTAAAATTCCGTACACAGACTTATAAATGGATAACTGGATACCTTGTTCACGGTGTCATGCACCCTCTTCGGAGCAGAATAAGATGGTACGGCCTATTAGGTACTTGATTCTCACAACAAGAAGAAATTAACTCAACATTTTTCCTGCTCTTCTTTCCACTGCTCTTAGGGCATTTAGAAAAAAGAGGAACTTGCTTTTGCTTACTCGGCTTTGTAATCCTCTTAGCACCGAACAGACTGTTCTGACAACATTTGCATTCGCAGTGGACAGAAAGAGCGCTCTTCTCACCAAGTAATAGTCTGAATATGATCTATTCATGGTGTTCTCTTTTCCTTCAGTTTCACTGACAAGACAAACGGCCTTGCCTGAACCCTCCCGTCCTTGCCCACCTTTGACTGGGGAGCACATGGGTTCTCTCTCTTCTGTTCCTCTTGAACCTCTGCCCAGTCCACAGGCTCAGCGGCCGTACCAGGTTAAGAAGATGCTGTTCACACACCTTCAAGGGTCTTCCCCAGTCTACAACCTTACATATTCCCATCAGTGTCCTCAGTCAACCCCACAGAAAAGGGAGCCTGCAGGACTACTGCCACCGGGCTGTGCCACAATGGCTCGGGCACCCTGACAGTCATGCAGGGCAGAGGGGCCTTTTGCTTGTCCCATTATGGTGACACTTGTCACGTTTAGCAGGGATTGAGTATTGCAGCATCGAAAGGCACAGCATCCTGGCACTGCTGACGAAAAACTAAATTCACTCCTTGTCTTTGGCTTTATTATGTCTGTGAATGTGGGAACCATCATCCAGCCAAATCTTGAGAAAATGCCTTAACGATTCAAGCTCTCATTCTGCTTACTCTGTATCACTTCCAGTTCCTCTCACTGCACCCCTTCTTGCATAGACATTTGACCCCTAATCTTTCAAATACAGCGGCACGCTACTTATCCGTAGTCTCTCCATCGGGTCAGCCCCTGTAGAGTTTCACACTATTGTCAGACAAGTCAGGGGTTCAGTGGCAAATTAAACTTTTCCTCTGAATTTTTCTTTATTTGCTTTTACTGCTGAGGGATTTGGGGAACCTCACTCATGCCCTGCAGGTACAAAAACCAGAAATGTTCTTCCCTGGCAGGAGGCAGGACTTCAGCTGGATTCACATGACCCTATTGCTTAATATTTCCAATGGTTTTCAGATAGCTCGTATCTTGGAGTCTAAAGCTGCTCTCATACCTGTGGAGATTTTTTTGCACGAAGCAAACAGAGTTCAAACTGAGTTCCCTGTCTGCAGCATTCACTACATCATCATCAGGCTCCTCGTTGTCTGGATTGCAAGTTGGATGAGACTGGCTTTTTTTTCCTCTTTTTTTTTTTCTTTTCATATCCCAGGTTCTTATTTACGCCCAAAAATTCTCCAGAGGCAGAAAGTGTCTACAAGATTTTAATGAAGAGATTAGTCTTGGATGGGGCAAACTTTTCCTAACCTCATGTTTAAAGACACAGTTCAGAATTAGCTATAGAAGTGCTGAAAAAATGCATCTTTATAAGCTAAAAATATTGCAGTCCCGTTCCCTTTGCATTAGAGTGAGAACATAGAATCATAGAATAGTTTGGGTTGGAAGAGACCTTTAAAAATCATGGAGTCCAACTCCCTGCCATGGGCAGGGACATCTTCAACTAGATCAGGTTGCGCAGAGCCCCGTCCAACCTGACGTTGAATGTTTCGAGGGATGGGGCATCTACCAGTTCTCTGGGCAACCTGTGCCAGTGTTTCACCACCATCATTGTAAAAAATTTCAAGAGGGATTCATCAGAAGAAAAGGCCTTTTTTACCATGCTCAAACCATATTTCTGTGGTAATTCTATTACTCTCAAAAATTATGTTTACAGGGAGTCTGATAAGACATTTTAACTCCATATTTACCTGAGCTTAATGTTTACCCATACATTGTAGTCTTAATCTTGCTTTTAACTATTGCTCATATACTATCTTATTATTCTGCGTGTCTTTTACACAAATAGTGTCTATTATTATAGCACATGAGCCAAGCTGCTTTTTCCCCTTTGGCTATCTATATAAAATTATTCTGAATCTATATGAATAATATTTTTTAAAAAATACGTTATCTTCAGTGCAAATTTTTAATGCCTTTGCTTGAGTTTTGAACTGTGGGAAAAAAAATATATAGTGAAACAGTGCTACACCCTTTACTAAAAAGTAAAGGTACAAAGGGGCTGTGTGTTGAATGTGTAAAGCAGAGCTGGGAAGGAACCAACACCAAAGAAATATTCATATTCTCCACGCAGTGATACTGCCTCTGCTACTGAGAGTGCCATGGAAAATATGGTGATTGAGTTATTGGGCCCGGTCTTTCCAAGGGCTTTGCAAAAGAGTAACTTTACTCCTGTGATTCTTCACAGGGAAGATCATTGTATAACTCACCTGCATAAAATTGCTCCTATGCAGAAATACTTGAGTGATTAGGCCCACAGTTTTTAATGAGTGATTCAGAGAAAAATCCCCAGCTGAAATATGGGCTTTAAACATTTTGCTGCTCTTTGAGGGCACCCACATTCTTCTAAAAGCTTTTTGGCCTATGTATGGAATTACCCATAGGAAAAAAAAAAGGAGGTGGTACATACATCATACACAGATTTTTCAGAAAGACTCATTTCATTGACATATAGAACATTTACTGACTGAGGCTCCTCACACAGTGAGAGAAAATTGTTTCCCTGTGGCTTTTTGTATTTATTATCAGCTTCATCTTGGGAGTCCAAGTTATTTTTTAATACTTCTCTAATGTTGCTTCATTTCAAGGGTGCGTGAAGGACGGGATTGAGAAGATTACATTTTATATTTATATTATTATTATTACTGCACACGTGCTTGTGTCAAGCTGTAAATTCCTTGCTAAATTTTTTAAATCCCTCTGATGTCTGACAAGGAGTTGGAAATGCATAAATGTTAAATTTTATGGTTTTTTCCGTGTTACCATAGCTTGCAGTTCTATTATAAACTGTCATCTGTAATATAATCAAAGGAAAATTGGTAGGAAACCTTATTGTAGTCCAAGGAACATTCCTTTTTACATGAACTTACCAACTTTAATAGGATTTAGACTGTCTGGCTCAACTGGAGCTTTTAGAAAAGCTAGGAAAGACTGAGTCAGAAAAGAACTGGGTTGTTTATGGGATGTCCCCAAAACTTACCTTGATTTACAGCGGTATATAATGTCACAAAAAAATGCTTCCCCATTGAGTCAGAGCCTTTCAATCATTAAAAATGTGTCTATATCATCCTTAATGCAGTGTTCGTACCTTTCTCATTGCTGACTGACACCACTGTCAGTTTGTAGAATTAAAAATTAGTAGCAGATTAAGAGTTGTATAGGTCTGCTTGTCTTCCTCTCTCTCTTTGCTTTCCTGTTACTGCTTGGCTTTCGAACACAGCTTGGTACTTACATTTGTACTGACAATAGCACGAGGGAGTGCTTGCCCTGCACCAGGCAGGACACATGGTAAGAAGGCATGGTTCAAATACAGAATATAGGTGTTGACTTTGTCCAGGGAGCTTATAATTTTTTAGCTGGAAAGAAGTTTCTTACCCAGTAGCAGTGCCTTGCTCTGGTAAGACTGGTTATTCTCTTTCCCGGCTGGGCAGTGTGGGACAGCAGGACCTGCTCTTCCCAGGAGCTCTGGGACTTGCACTTCTGGCAAGTGCCCAAACCACCAGCTGGACCATGGACCTCGTAGCTGAAGAAGGTGTTCACTCCTGATCTTGCCAGAAGCCAGCCATGCAAGAAGCAGGAAAAGAAAACCTGATTCCTGTTGTAGGGCATGAAATTAAGTGAAAACACAACCAGGAGGGACAGGACCTGCTGCCTTGAATGCGCGTGTATCTACCTGAAATCGTTATGGATAAAACCAAAAAAACTGAAGAGTAGAGGGCAAAGCTGTGGTTCTGACTTATCCATCTGAATACCCTGAGCATTCTTCTTGCTTGCAAGTTGGTCCAGTTTCAAAATGCAAGATTGGAAAGACACGCTAGGGAGACCTGCTTAGGGACACGGGGGAGGTGAGACTGGGCCTGTGGTAATGCTCTAACTACTGGGCTATCATGTCAGCAGTGGGTGCTGTGTTTGCCATCCACATACTCCATATCTGATGGGGATAGTGAAATCAGTGACATGTGAGAGATATAACAAAATTCCAGAATGGGAGAGGTTGGAAAGGAGCTCATAGGATCATCTAGTCCAACACCCCTGATTTTGCAGGGTCAGCTAAAGCCAGTTGCCTGAGACTATGGCCAGATGACTTTGGAATATTTCCAAGTATGGAGACTCTACAACTTCTATGGGAAACCTATCCCATTGTTTGATTACCTATGTTTCAGCTTGTGTCTGTTGCCTCTTCTCTGGTCACTGGTCACTACTAAGAAGGGTCTGTCCCTTAACTTCATTCCATCCCTTCAGGTATTTATATACATTGATTAAAAATCCCTGAGGCTTCTCTTCTGTAGGCTGATAAGTCCCCGCTCTCACATCCTCTCCCCATATGAAAGATGCTCCAGTCCCTTAATCATCTTTGTGGTCCTTCACTGGATTTGCTCCAGTAAATCCGACCCCCATTAGGTCCCTACGCTTTCAGCCAAAGAGATAGAAACCTAACTTCATGGACTGTTCACCTTCTGAATGAGCCTGATTTTCTCATACAGTCATTGAAGAGAATTCCTAAAGTCTTGTTGGCTGAAACCTCTGCAGCCTTTCAAAGATATTGGAAGTCTCTCTCCAATTGCAGAGAACTTCTTCACTTATTTAAGGTTGATGGAATCGTTCCCCATTTTTTCCTCCCACCCAGTGTCAAGTACCTACATTTCTATGAGCCATTGCTGAAGTGTCTAACTAGAGAATCAGACCTGGCAGGCTGTGTTTCGTCCAAAATGTAAAACAATAGATAACAGATACCAGCCCACAGAGGAGAATCAGGAGGCAAAGAGATAATGACGGTCTGCCAGTTTGGTCTGCCAATGTCTGAGTTCTTTCATGTCTGGATCACTCCCTAAAATTTAGATGAGTTCAGCAGTAGCTGGAGAACATTATTATCAGGTGCCGCGTTGGTTGCTTTCTGGGGATCAGCAAAGTCCTGACCCTTAAAGTGCTTCTCCATAAACTGCACTCTGCACTTACAAATGCTATAGTAGTACGTGGAACTGGGGCCTTTACAGTATCATTCCTGTTTCTAATGAACAAATCTCCTTATCAAAAATCCACATATTAGTGTAAAGCTTGTGAACAGGAATGTTTAAGACAGCAGCAGTTTTCAAACTTGAATTACAGCAAGAATATAATCAGTATCAGTCAGTGGGACTGAAACCTAATCCCATGTTTTTTGTGTATTGGCATACTTTTACCCAATCCTCCAAAATTCATATGTATTTTTTCTATTACCTTTTCCTATGTGCTTCTGTGTTTTTACTCTCAGTATTTTCCTTTCTTGTACTTTGAATTATTATATGTCCATTTTTCTTTTAAATGAACGTTCTTTGCTTTTCCATTAGCACTAGAATTGCAGTCTCATTCCCATTAATTTATTTCATTGTTTCCTTATTGTTTTAATTCTCCTACAACAGCCAGAGTCTACTATAGTTTTCTGTATGGTATAATGTATGTAAATTAATTTCCTTTCCATTTTTCCTGAGGTTAGCGGCATTGTACCTAAGGACAAAATTACATTCCCATCTAAGCCTACTTTTCAGTTCATCCCTTAACATCCAACTAAACCCCTTGAAACATAATTCACCACAGAGAAACTGTTGGAGTAGGCCTGGGTTTCTACTGTCAGTTTCTCCTGATTTTTGCCTTGCTGTCTGGGAAGCCAGAGGAAGCTGCCAGCTGGGCTTTGATCTCACAAAGATTCCTCCTTGAGCAATGGTGTGGATTGAAAGGAGCAGTGTGAAAGAAGGCAGAGTTGCACGCCTAGTGTGGTGGCTTTCATCAAAATTGAGCATTTGCTTCCACGATCTGTGCATGCCATGGCAGCTGAATGGCCTTTGGAACCTTCAGGAGTAAATGGGTCATCAGAAACAGGGAAAGACAATTCTTTTACTGCTTATAGTCCATCCCTGGGTGTCAAAAATAACCATTGGGGCAGGATTCATCCCACTCGTCTGTAGCTGTTTATACAGTGGAGAAGCTCAACCTCAGCTGGTCAAAGTAGAAATGGAGGTTCAGTGCCAAGACAGAGGCATCTAGAGGTAACTGAGATGTTCACGGACAACCTACCGGCCTCTGGCAGCTGGGCAAAGACTCCAGGTCTCCTGTACGTCCTGTGTGATATCTACCAGCCTCATGCAGATGTCCTGGTTACCTCTGGGCATTTAATGTGGAACTAGGCACATAAATCCCTTCAGACTACTTTATAGCCTCATTTCAAGATAGAACCTAGAATAGGTTGGGAGAACTAGCCCTGAGAAATGCTGATTTCTTCCCATTTTCTCCCACAGCAGTCTCAACATGTAGTTCAGGCATGTAAATATTAACAGTGAACATAAGATCCTAAGGCCATTTTCAGCACCCAAGGGCTTGCTTCATTGTCCCCACTGCAGATCTGTTAGGCGTCCTCAGAGCTGGCACATACAGATCCAGGATAGGTGGGAGACTCACTCGTTCCACAGCAGCAACCAGAGACCAGACAAGACCCCTGAGGGCACCTGGCATGGCAATAGATGCTGATGATAAGGTAACTGGATCCTTCTCCCAGCTGCTGGTGGGTGTCCAGGTTGCTCTGGCTCGATGTCCAATGCCTGTAATGGAAGCTCAGGCATTTAGCTCATGTATAGACACCAAAATTGAAGTGTTTTAAACTAGAGCTGAATCTCATGTCTAAAATTAGGTGAGATGAATTGTCACATTGATGCCTTCTCAGGATTCAGGGTTAGCTGCTAGCAATCGGCTGGTTTCTCTTGCCTTGCTTTCTTGGGGTTTTCTCTTTTCCTTGCCATGGCCAGAGTCATAGTCGCAACAGCAGCATTGGGAAGCCAGCAGTGAATCTTGCTGTCCCTCACTCTGGTGTGCAGCAGAGCAAGTGAGAGGCATTACTGGGCTGTAACCCATACAAAATCACGGGAAGTACCATATGCTATATATATGTAATAAAGATGTGACAAAAAAACTGGCGATGCTGGCTGGAGTAACAACAACGTACACTATACTTCATGACTTGTTATTCTGTCCTTTTCAGAGCCACAAACTTTAAAAGGATTATTGGACCACAGGTCCCAAGAGGTATGTTAAAGTAGTGGTTCTGTAACCATTCAAAGTGGGTCTGCAATATTTGTCTTGTAAACTTTTTGCAACAGTGTCAGGGAGAACAGTGACCCATTTCAGTTCCACCTTCCTTTTCCATCACCTCTACCATATCAATAAGAAAATGTGGTGTAGCACTGCCAGCAACATCTGCAGAAAAAAAAAAATCGCAACAACTCACACTTCATGAAACATTATAGTGGAAAAGAAAATGTGTTCCAAACCACCTTGAGGTTCTGGACTTAATTCATCATTAAGTCTGAGAGACACGGGTGCTGCAGACTTCTGCATTGTTTCCATCATGGAAAGCCCTAGATTTTGCAGTCTCCCAGCACGGAAAGCCATATGATCACATATCAGTGTGTATATTTTAGTTTGTGCATTTACTCTCTATTCATCACCTACTTAAAACCAAGCAAACTAAAAAGGAAAAAATGCAGGGCACTAATTTTACAGAGAACTGTTAAGGTAATGTCTCATCAAAGACATGCCATGCTTCTAAGCTTCCCTTTCTGCAAATGGCTCAGCACAAACAAGTTTTACCACTCATATGGATCAAACTACAGGATCAACACCTGAAATAGGAAAGATAATTACTCTGGCAGCACTGTAGCTGTTACCTTATGTTCTAGTAGTCGCACATGAGAGGAGCAAGGTTTGAATTACAAAAACTAAGACAAGGATACATAAAACAATTTTAAAAAGAAGAACAGATGACCCAATCACATCCCAGACCGCTGGGAAACAAGAATTGAAAGAAAAGAACGGAGCACTTCAGTTTTGGCCAAGTCTACTCAACTCTATTATTTTTCCCATGGTGCAACCGAACGGTCCTTAAATTCATACGGCAACCCTCCATTGCTTTGCAATAGCAGGAATTCTTGAAAAATGCACATTGTTTGGACAATGAATGACAGGGAAAGAAATCGGAGACACCATGCAGATACGGGAAGACATGTGCAGGCAGCAGTGCAGGTCCATGTGCAGTGCACAAATCTGCGGAGGTGCAGCCTGGCTGGGGTGGCTGCTCCTTGGGACGCTGGCCCTGGGCAGAGTAGGTGTGAGCAGATCTACACACACGGCTCAGAGGGCCGTGATCTGGTCCCTGTTGGAGAGTGAGATGAGAGCTTGTGTACGACCAGAGTTTCTACAGCTTGGGCTGTTGCTGGCTGAGTAACATTTTAGCTGACCTTTGCTCATAACAGATTGCAAAACCTCCCCTTTCATTATTTCTCCATGGCATTTTGTACTCTAGTTCACTTTTAGTTCTGGTACAAACTTGCATGCTTGTAAATGGAAGACCACCTGCCAACAAGCCACAGCTCTGTTTTCTGTAATCTCTGTTCTATAATATTCCCTCTCCCCTTGCCTGGCATGTAGTTCAGGCACTCTCCAGATAATGGAACATTACTGACACCCAGAAACTGGCAATTCAAATCTTTTCAGATATTTATCACTTAGGGTTATAACTGCAGCAAGTGTTTCTGAACAGCTCCTCTCATTAAAAATGTTTAATACAGTGAATAATCTCCTCTAAAGAAATTGGGCCATCATGGCAGTTATTTGACAACTGAGGAGCTGTAGTAACATTCAAAGCATATGTTAAGGCTTGCTGTTCAATTAGGATGCCAAGTGGCAGCTCAAAATTTGATGTGAGTTCAGTGCGTATTCTGGGGATTGACTGGGAAAATATGGTTTAGAAATGTCCACAGATAGGAGGAATATAAGGAAGCTCCAAAAAACAAGAAGCAGATGGTGTCCAGAGAGTTCTGCACTTCTCTGCTATAATAAAAGATGGACAGTTCTCTTGACCACATGATAGCCATTGGCAATGAAAATTCAGGATTTTTGTAATTGAATTACTGGCAGTCAAAGACCTGGGAATTTAAGACAAGCCATCAAAACCTTAGGTTCTCTCCCTTCCTGCAAACAGCCATTCCTGTAAGAAACAGCACGCCTGTAATGACACTGGGTTATATAAAACCCCTATTCTTTCAGGCATAATAGGAATGAACCATTTGCATTATTACTGGAGACCTGCTCAAATGCGATTATAATAAATTCATACAAAAATACAGCTCAGTAATACAAAGTGACTAAAAAAAGGTAACTACATACTTTCAAATACAGACCTGCACAAATGGGATTCAATGTGAAAACTCCATTGGATTTTAGTAGGACTGAAATTTCACCCTTTGTTATTTCTGCAATAAGTTTCCTTTAAAAATGTTCACTAAAAGAAAAGCATGCCTTTTTTGTCCCAGGTTTTTTTTCTGAGAAAAATATATTTAAATAGTTGAAATCAACTTCTTAAATCATCCAGAATCTCTTTCCTACCTGGTTATGCCCATTGAAATGAATGTAACTCCTTGTTGCGCTCCCTGAAGCACTACCTTGTCTCAGTAAGGCTGGCAGATCTCAGAAAATAAATTATTTCTGGACTACTAGCATACACGTTAAGATTTAGCTCAAAAAAGCCTTTCTGCCAAGTTATAAATTCTCAGACATTGTTGTTTATGGTTGAAAAGCTGACGTACTCTTCAGAATCATGTCTCAAATGCAATGCTATAATTTCTATAGGTTTAAGGAACAAGCTTTATTGATGAAACATAGTAATTAATCTTGCCTCTCCAGTAGATGTAAATGTAGTTGTCACGTAGGTCAATGACCAAGGGGACATTCATGGCTTCAGCTGTAGAACAATAGAAACCTGAAAATGACTGTGCTTATTGTCTGTGAAACAATGAAAAACTGTGGTAGGTACATTTTACAGCCATGTCATAAAACATATTTGAGTAAGAACACATGTTTTTTTGATCATTAGGTTTTTTCCAATTGGATGAGCCAAACTGCACAATACTGTAGAATTTACTTTGATTTCTATAATGAATCACTAAAGCAATCCCACAAGGCTATCCGATGTAATAAAAGATTAACTATTTCCTAGTACAGAGAGTCATGTTTATGGAGATGTGCCAGTAAATTCTCTAATTCAGCCTAGCAGAAAAGTACTTCTGACTATATAGTTGATATTTACTCTAATTCAAGCTGATCCCTTCGTGACACAAATTCCCGTGTGGTTGCAACTTCTTATTAGGTCTCCATACATCAATGTGTCTCGGGAGACCTAGAAAAAATTATATTGGGACACCAAAAACTGAAACGAAACAGGCTGCTGGCTCCATTTAGACATTTTGCCACAGGGGTAAAATGAATACATTTTGAAGCAATATACAGAAATCTTGTTTACAGCAAGTAGAAATAAAAATATCCTTCCTTGCATATATATTCACTGTGCCTTTACAAATAAAATCTATTCTCATGAGATCATGGAACTCTACAGAATCATTCACAGAATACTTTTTGCCTGCACTTTGGGAGGAAAATTTCTCTGTAAGAAGAGTAAATTTTACCACTTCATAGCTTTACACATTCTACAAAGAGGCAACTAAGCTGTCCAAATCACTGTGCACATCTGTGACTACCCCGAGCACATTATTTCGAGCTTTCCACCTCTGAAGTGTCTGTCTGATGAGAACAATGTTCCATCTAAGGAAGGGATAACAGACTACCTGTGGCTTTGCAAATCAGGAGAGGAAAAAGCAGACAGACAAGTATGGAAGTCCTCAGGACAGGAGTGTGGTTTCTTCTTGATTTTTTGCTTGTTGTGTTTAAGTCATGGCTCGAATACATTTATTGAGTTACCATGGAGGAGAGAATTAGTGTTACAGTCTAAACGAATGCTTTTTTTCTTGATAAAACTATGAGATAAGACTTGTTAGCATAAACTTCAGTGACAAAGTTTTAAGTTAACACATTACTCTCCTTTAGCCCGGAACTCTGTGCACCAGCTACAGCAGCACAGCCAACATGCACATGGTAACTTACATATACCTTGGTCCCTGATAGACTCCTCCTGAATCAGCTTAAGGAAACACGTATATTGGATTAACTGAGATGTGCTACTGCTAAAAAGCAGTAAATAAATACCTTTGCAACACTTCATAGTCCGGCAAAGTCTGGCAGCATTAGATGTGAGTTCCATTCCCACCAGTGACATTATTTTTCAAGAACTCAATGTATTATAGCTTCATTTTTCATTTGATGTATTAATATTGACTTAGTAAAGTACATGAGGAGAGTAGCTGATTTATCATTCAGCCCAGTTTTTCTATTTATACATACCTCTAGGTTCTATTTTTGGATGGTCTTTCCAACCTCAGTAAAAACTTACATCTTTCTTCTAAAATTTGAGTACCAAATGTGACCTTTAGTTTGTGTTTGGCCTGCATATTTCTAAAGTTCTATGAAATTATTATGCTAGTTTTAATTGAGGGTTTGCTGGATATTTTCTTAAATTCCAGTATCTGAATAAATGGGAAATTGTGATTACTCTAAATTCACCAAACAGGTGTTAGTCTGAGTGATGGAAATACTCTGTGGAAGCTGGGATTGATGCTGGGAAATTTTTTTCGTGTCCTGCTTAATATAAAACAAAAGGAGAAGATTTGAGGTGAGCAGCTCTGTAACCCAAAAGAAGCATGAATTCACAGGAAACCAAGACTGAAAAATAAATTAGCATTCCACTCTGAAAATGGCAGGGTAATCAAGGCCTTATTTTGATCTTATATTTTTTCTAACATTAAAAGAAAAACTGTGAAGGATCACATGATGTGAAAAGCCTAAATAAACAAGGAATTATTTTGCTCTTTTGCCTGCGGGATGATAGTTCAAAAAAAAATGTACTAGGAAATAGTAGTTAAAGCCTCAAATATTTATGAGGTGGCTGATATGTCATTTTAATTTCATTTTGGAGAGGAAAATTGGCTAAGATTTGGTAGACTTAGGGTCAGCCTCCTGCTTTGTATCAGAATTCCTGTGACCTTGGAGAAATTGTAATTCAGTTGTTGACTGTCCTGCTGTACCTACAGTCCGTACTGACCCCATGGGACTACGTCGAGGCCAAAGGCATAAGGTTCCCACTGGCAAAGCAAAGCAGCTTTGGGCAGGAGGTTGAGTTAGGGCACATCTTTTTTTCCCTTAGGTTTCCCTTAGATTTTCTCAAGTCCCACATGCAAAAACAAAGCACGGGAAGGAGAGAAGAGCTACCGTAGGGGAGTTGAGTGGGGAGGAAACGGTACCTCCTTCAAATGGGACAATTTTAAATATTTCTTGCAAAGGTACTATCAGAATTTGGGCCAAAATTCAGATAAAATAAAAAATTGTTCTCAAGGTGGCCTTACTCATTGCAAATAGAACTTATCACTTACATAAAGTCTATACCTTAATAAAGTAAAAATAGTGGAATATATTTGAAAATGATTAAACTGTCCTTCTCATGGGCTCAATTTTTATGAAATGTAAGCCAGCAGTAGCAAGTGAAGCCAGTGCTGAGGTGTGCTGAAGAACGTCTTCACATAGTCATTCATATTGGAGATAATGCTCAGAAAAAAGAGCACAAAACAAAAGAAATCTATTGTGCTGACTTTACTGGGAAAGCAATTAGATTGACTCGACATTTTTAGAAACCTAACCCTGATTGCTACTGTATGTGCTGTTGCAGCTCACAGATTATTTTCACATGTTAATAATTCATTTTTTCCACAATAGTATTACTTATTGTCTGGTAAGCATATAATTGATTCATTAAATTGTATAGTTCCCTACAGTTTGACCTCTATTGACATCTCTGAATTTGTGGCAAGCTATTTTAAAAGAGCAGAAACATATCACAGCCAGCAGCCTTACACCAGTATAAATATTTTCTACTGTGCTAATGCTCAGGGTTCACTTTCTGGCAGCTCACCAAGAATTTTGCATAGGAATGCACTGAGCTGGAGACCCCTATCTAATAAATTTTATCTGGCACACTCAAACATCCACTTTTATTACCATGTCTGATTTTCCCATGCTCGTACAATTTAAAGCTACAGCTTCTCCCTTTCCCTTCTTTGAAGAAAGAGTAATATTTTCAAACAGAATGTCACAAGGGCACATTACCATGAGCACTTTCATCTGTGGAAGCTTAATACAAAAGAATGTATACCATATATTCAAAAAAGCACATTCTCCCACCGATCCCACCATCCTTCCACAAACGCCCCCCAAACAATGCAGAGAGGGAAAGCGTGTTTCTGTGACATTCGCACTGTTTATGGGCTGCAAATTTTTTTGCACTGCAAAATAACTGGATCTTAGTCCTGATGTTCTCGAATCTATAGATGAAGTGCAATGAACTCTGCAATATTTTGGAGGACTTCAGTGTGCTTTTTCCAGGTTCTAAAACAGGGTCTAATCACTGAG
Source organism: Stercorarius parasiticus (assembly GCA_013396915.1). Lineage (NCBI taxonomy): Eukaryota > Metazoa > Chordata > Aves > Charadriiformes > Stercorariidae > Stercorarius > Stercorarius parasiticus. The sequence goes on along the minus strand of VWZL01002267.1, from coordinate 208,717 downwards.
GATACGTATCTAAAGTAAAACACTATGTAAAAGACCTATAACATTGGTATGATGAATTACCAACACTAGGGAACGTGGGCCTTCCACCTCACTGCTCATGCCGTCCCTAAGCTGATGCAGGAATGTGTCTGTATGTCACTTCAGCAGTGTGGTGACATCCAGGAAGGGAACTGCTCATAACCAGCAGGTCTCAGTGTCATCCTGCTAATGTATGTCTCGGAGGCTGCAAATTACAAAAGGGTCACAATATTTGGAAAAGGGATTGACATGAATCTTTTGCTGGTGGCTCAGGTGGAAATCAAGAACTGTCCCAGACAAGATCTTTAATGCAGTGATTAAATTGTTCCTTATTCCTGTGCTTATCAGTAGCTTTCAGCTTTGCCTAATGTTCAAAACACTGCTTGGTTTAAAGCTAAAATAAATAAAAACATAAAATGCATGCGGAAAAGGAGTCACTCAGTAAAAAGATTTCCATAGCCAATAACTTTTTTCCTCCTGGGCCAAATGGAAAGCCTTCTGAAGTCAAGGACACCCTGCATGGACTCCAATGAATCTTGCAGTATCTCTCCATGATGAAAATTTACAACAAAGCAGAAAAGTCTGTCCTGAGCTTTTGAAAATGTCATTTCATCTAATGTAAGATTTTAAGTTTTTTTCTCACCAATAAAAATAAAGCTGACCCTTTATCTTTGTGCAAAAGGTGAATGATGCTCTTTTTTAAATTTTTCATAGTGACAACTGTAGAAAAAGTAAGACAGTGAGTGAAAAGAGCTTGATTTTCTTTGGTTTTTCACCGAGAGATTTTCCCCAAAATAGACAATTTTCAACTGAAATCCAATGACAAACAAAAAAAATCCCCCAAACCCATCTATATTATCCTATTTAAAATATGCTTAAAATAGGCTTTAAAGAGAAAAAGAACACTTTAGCTAAGTTCACATGCAAGCATCTAGACTTGCTTGATTACAAATGCCACTTTCACGTGCTTCCAACTTCAGTGCAAAACAGACATAAGTGGGTATTTTTTGAAAACCTGTTTATTTGTCACTGGCTCAAAATATACCTGGGAAGCATTTGTGCAGATTACAATACCCTTGCAAACCGAGTCTGAAATACAGTGTGAAAAAAACACATAAATGGGTATCCAAAAAGCCCTTTATTTGTTTAATTTATTAAATGTCACTGTGGTGTGAGGCTGGTAGCTTCTCTATAAAGCAGATAGTCTGAATTGAGAACAGATTCAGCTAATTTGCTCAGTAACATGGAGAAAAACCTCCTAAAAACCCTAACAGAGAGAATTACGTGCTGTTTAAGCTGTGATCCTGGAAGGACACGCAGAGGTGTTCGACTGTAAACCAGGACCATTTCCACCAAAGTCAGCGGGGCGGCTCACTCACGTGCTGAAGCGGAGCACAGAGATGATAGAGTTTGTTCCCTGGCACCAACCTGCAGAATCACCAACAGCTTTGAAGCCGTCTGTGCAAAACCGGAAGGTCTGCGGCCGTGAAGGAGCATTTCTGTGGCCAACGTCCTGCCTTACGCAGCAGCCTGCACGCAGTGTCTGGGAAAGGTGATGCCTCCAACATCGGCCCCCGCTCTACCTACGCGCCCTCCTCCGGAGCAGCTGGCTACCATCTTGGGTAGTCTTATCTGCTGTGACTTGTCAAGCCAAAATATTTGTTTAAAAAAGGATCAAATATTCATAGCTCATTTATGCATTCTTTTAAAAGGAGAAATGAGGCTTGTCATGGTAGATAAATGCCAAAGTACGTGTGAGGATAGGAAAGGAGGGGAAAGGAAAGTGGGGGAGAGAGCATTTTTTAACGTGCAATATTTATATTTTTCTGCTCCTACTGTCTCCCTTCCTTTGCTCAGTGTTCTGATGCTGAGAGTTCGGGGATGTTCAGCATGATTGCTGTAGCTGTGTGATCCAGAGCAACGCTCCTAACCCAGTCCTGCCACTGGATGTTGTTGGTTAGTATTTTGTTAATTTTTAGAAGTGATTCAGGCAAGTTATTTCCTTCCAGGAAACCCCTAAACTAACACTGAATAAGCTTGTCAGTCAACACTTTCATATAAAAGCCAATGTGGAGCACAAAATGAGGATTTCATTAAGTACGTCTTTGTTGACAGACCGGTTATTTTCTATATGAGAAGAGTTGCAAGACAGATTTCCATTGGTTCTGGGTGAATAGAGAGACATTCTGATTTTCCTCCCTCATTTCTGTAATAGCACTCCAAATATCTGACTTTTCTGAATGCAAAAAAGGAGACATTACAGTTGCTTTCTGCTCCCCCCAACGTCTTCATTCGTCTTTGATTTTCACAGACTTTAGTCTAGAGAGAAAAAAAGCAGTTCACGATCGTTAGGAAACTTTTTAAGGCTCTTATTCCAAATCTCTTCCCAAGAAAGAGAGCAATTAAGCCAGAATCATTTTGCTCTGCTACTGTAATGAGCACAAAAATAAAATCCTTAGAAACATGTAATAAACTGGGCATGCAAAAAATCAATTTTGACCTAGCTGTAACACATATTAATTTTTGAAAGCAAAATACTGTATTTTCTCCCTAGCAGGCCCTTTTAATCATATTTTAGACAAACATGTTCATGGGAAAAATGTTCCTGAAACTCTCTTGCCTGTCTCTCTTTTCTTTTCAGAGGAGATGAAATCCAGTATGAAATCATAAAGGCCTGAAACAATGCATCTGGTGAAACAGGAATCCATGGCATGATCAACGTACATTTTGTCTCTCAAAATATGGGCATTATTAGAGCTGAGATAGCAGAAGCTGCCAAGACTGCAAATGTTCCCTCAGAGATCTTAAACAAAAAAACACACTAAGAGAGCTAATTTTACAAAAATTTAACAAAAAATCAGAATGGCAGTTTAATGTTCCAGATGCTAGACACATTGAACCAAATAACAGATGCAAGACAACAGGCTTTTCTGACTCTACGATGTGATTTTGCAATACAAGCTTCAGTTGCTTAAAACTTTGCCACTGATAGCTGTTTGTGCCGGATATCTGCATCTGGCTGAAAATTAGGGCAGGGTATCAATTCTGCTAAGCCCTTTCTGAAAATAAGGCTGAAGGAAGAGATACCTTTCCAGCACTAAGGGATTCTGGGGTATTGTTGTTATTGTTGGTTTTTTGTTCAGTTGTTTGGGTTTTTTTCCAAGCCTGTGCTTAGAAGAAAATACTTAAGTTTTGGCAAGGTGATGTCAGAACTGTAGTGTAACCCACCCTTATTTTCCTGGGGCATAAGCCGCCAGAAGCTTTGCATCTGCCCAACAGAGACATAGATCTTAGCAATAAGACCCTCTGCAGAGTCTGTAGAGTCTGATTACATTTAAATTTACTGTGGTTGCTATGAATGCCCAGGAAATGCGTGCCCAGCTCCCAAGAAAGTCCACAGCCTTCCCTCATGGCCAGGGACCACGATAGGGGAGGAGGAACCGGCATGGGGCAACCGCAGGGCATTTTCACCATTTGTTAGAAGAAAACACTGGGCAAGGCAAGGTTAAATATTGATTAAATTGAGAGATGCACCCACCTAAGGGTCATGGCCAAATCAAAGGAGCCAAGACACCTGTGATCTCACCCAGATCCATGGGACAGATGAAAGGTCAAGAGGCAGAACCCAAGATGCAGGAGCAAGGACTGAGCAGGTGGCTCCAGAAAAAAAAAACCTGTTGAAAAACAGTTTGGGAGTTTTCCTCCCACACTTAAGAACATGAGAAGCAATGCAGCCAAGAAGGCTTTGAGGATAGTCCCCAGCTGAGCAGTTTTGTCAAGGTCGTTTTTGTTTAGGCCACGATCCACTGCTGGTCTTGAAGTCCAGGCAGAGATGGCATGCTGTCGCTTAGGCTACTACCGCATGGGAAGGACCCCAGAGAGAGGAACCCGCCCCAAATGTCTTCTCACCAAGCTCCCTGAAAGCAGCAGAGAAGAGCAGCAAGGCAGTTGTGTTTCATGCACTGTGCAAACCAGTAACCCCACAGGGAAAAAAAGAGTCTGGTCATTTAATTAAAGACTATATCAAAATGCATAGACACAAAGAGACTAAATTAGTACTGAAGACTATTATTAGCACTTCCCAGCTCTGGAGTATTTGTCTTTAATACCTTAAAAATGACATTATCACTCGAGTAATTGTTTTTTTGTAGTATAAATATTTTGTGCCCGCAAACAGACCCATAGAAATGAGACCTACTTGGAGTTTTTGCAGTCTCTCTGCGGGGCCAAAGAAAGCTGGGAAGCCAACAGAAACTCGGAAAGATTATCTGGCTTTCTCAGTGGCACATAGCTGAGTGGTATTCTGGGAATGGCTTCTCCATCTCCCAAGTCTCAGTTCGTGGCATAATCCTGGAGCTTGACCAAAGTTCATCACTATAAAAATGTGATGCCTTCAACATCTCTCTTTTTCAGGTGGGAGTTGCTGGGGTCATAGCACATCCAAAAATATACTCACTCACACCAGTGACTGGCTTATTGTTTTAAAAATCTTATCCATGTATTTTGAAGACCCAGTTCCTCCAAACCCTAAACCTTTAGGTAGTCTCAGTTGAAATCAGCAGGACTATTTGTAAGTTCAATGTTAAAGATATGCTTATTCTCCCCTAATGCACCTGGACTGTTCACATGCTTAAAATAAAGCAGAGGAGGAAGTGGTGGGGAACTGAGAATATGGCTCACAAAAACAAAGTCCAAGAGCCTTTGTTTGGGACTGAATTTCACAACAAGAGAAGGTAACTCCAAAGGCTGAGAGGTAATGATTTGTGTTTTCTCGGAGACTGGGAAAAGTATGAAGGCTGAAGCTACAGGATGGCTGAAAGGGGATATAAAAGCAAGAGCAGAAATCACTGAGTGTTTTCAAAATGAATAGAAGCAGAGATGAAGACCTGAAACAGCTGGAACATTTTACTTCAGAGATTTTGTTTTAAAGGAACAAGCACTGCCTGATTTTCAGATGTTATTGGAAATAAACAGACTGAACATACACGAGCAGCTTTTCTGTGGGTTGTGTTACTGCAGGACCCCCAGTGCAAAGCATGTCTCTGGGGAGAGGAAGAGGTGGCTTGGGTCTGCCACTGCCACCCCGCATGCAGCTGGCAAGATGCTCCATCCCCCTGTTTGCCCATTCTGCCTATTTGCCATTTGTGCAGCAGCTAGCACACAGGGCTCCCTGCAACCACTGTATGGCAAGTAGAGTAATAAGAATAATAAATAATGATAAAGTTAGTAATGTGTAGCTCACACACATATCTGACAGAAGAGCTGTGAAGATGGAAAGACCCTGTGATTTCTACCCAAATCCCCAGCAGCCAAACTGACTGCTTTTACATCAGACTCTATAAGCTTTTTTGCTACTAAAGGATTCAAGATCTATGAGATAACATTTCTCCTTCTCTGCCTGGAAGGGGTGGGCTGTGGATGGGCAAAAGTCCCACTTGCGTATTCAGCCTTTTCAGTGCCAAATACACAAAGTCTTCTTTTCTATTCTCCCAGTGATTAGGCTATTGACTTTTTTAAAAAGAAAATTAAAAATTTTTATAGCAAATGGCTTTTGTCAGCAATCATTGATGCCTTTACAATTTTGCATTCTTGTCTTTTATTTTTGTAATATTTTGAAATTTCATTTTAACTTGCGATATGGCAAATTGTTCACCAGATGTGGAGGAACCTTGAGGAATAACATTATTGTTATTGTTGTTTTTGTTATTAATCAAGGCCATGAGCGAAAAAAAGAAAAGCAGGCTTCTGTTTTACTTCAGTGAGAATTTGGAAAGACAGTGGCATAATTCATTCCAGTTAGATCAATCACCCCTTTCCTATCTCTGTTATTCAGCCTATTAGGCAGTGGTTTTGGTTCAAATAAAATATTTCAGGGCCAGATTCGATCTCAGCTTTACAGCTGTGTTCCTAAAATGTGTGAATAGTTGACGCGTCTCAGGTGCATATTGAGAAAGCATAATCTTTCCACTGCCTGTCTGATTATTCTGCCATCTTCTGCAGTCTGCTGACCCACCTGCACTCCCCCTGTGCAATGGCTGTTGTCCATGTAGGTTGTATTCGGAAGGGGCAGAGGCAGTGCAGGGTACAGCTGACTGGACAGGAAGGCAGAGCATGTGTCCGTCTTGAGGGTTTCTTGAGTTAGCATGAGATTTAAGGAGAGTTTTTCTTTCTTTCTTTCTTTTTTTTTTTNTTTTTTTTTTTTGGCAGCTCTGCAGTGATCTGTGTCCTGCTGTGGCATGGTTATCCACAAGGTCCACATGCTCTGTCGGAGACCTTTGATGCACAATGAGGCATCTTCTACTTTTTACATCCTGAGAAACCAGCAAGTAACTTGTCTCTTATCAAACTCGGACGCTTAGTGAAGCCTCAGCTGCTCAGGCAAAACTAGCTTAAATTTATTCTTTTGCCCTCTCTACAACTGTGGTAGTAATTATCAATGTTCTTGGAAGGTTGCTTTTAATGCTTCATTTTCTTTTAACACAGTAGGAGATGCGAATAATATAGATCTTACTGATGTCAATGGCAATATTTCACACTCATTGCAAAACAACTCTAAGGATCAAGACCACACTGAGGCAAAGAAGTGCTTTAAGGTATGAAGAGGAGTTACAGGTTTGGTCTCACATCTGGTACATACTCTGGGACCCTCAAATGAAAAATTATACATAAGCAGTATAACATATACAGATACCCACCATCAGCCTTACTGGTTAGGTAAGTGAGACCAAAGTCACAGCAGGCCAGATCAACCAGAGACATGGGTCACAAGAAGTGAAATTGACAGTCACAACTAGCAGAGGAGAAGTGATGACATTTCTGTAATTAAGCCACCAACACCAGCTCTACATGGGTGCAACAGAGAGGCTAGTTCTTTGCTTTTAGAGATGTAGGTTTTCCACCATTACCTGGATGATGTTTAAAACAGTGGATATCTTCTCCAGAAGTGTTTTACTCATTAATTTACATGCACATCCCAATTAGATCTTCCTAGACCTCATGAAACAGAAGAATGTCGTACCCCCTGCTGTCCTCTAGGGACCCTGTGATGCTAATTAATTTGACTGAGGGTAGGAGATTCGCAGACTCACCAACATTAAACCATGAAATAGGAAAGTGCTTAAGACAGGTGGCTGGGGACTCCTGGCCATTGGTTGACCCCCAATCAGGCCCTGCTTGAGTGGGCTTTCTGTGTTGGTGAACCACTTTGCCCCTGCAGCGATGGCTGTTGGATGGAGGATGCCCTGGCTTCATTCCAGCCTCCTGGGAAGTGAGACTTGGGATATTTGTCTCATTCCTTCCCCTCATGCTGTGCTTCAGGTCTGGCATTTCCACCAGGTAAGATGTACCTTGGTCTACGTGTGTGTCCCTTAGTCTAGCACTGTTTGGGGGAGTTGATTCCTTACCTGTCTACTGGAAGAGTTGCTCTAATTTACATTTGTATGCTGCGCACTCCCCTAGGGATTGTGAGGAAGCTGGGTTTAATGCCAGTGGAAGAATAAGTGAATTGAGATTCAGTTTTCAGTCAAATATATATATATATATTTTTTTTTATAATGCCAATTATTTTACCAGGTTCTGCAGTGATATTCCTGCTCCTTAAGGCCAAGTGTCAGCTTGGAACAAGAAGCACAGACCCAGTATAAAACCTTTATTCTCCAAATGTTCAATGAATGCTTTTATGGGTATTACTATTACTATTATTATTAATGATATGAAAACTAATTTTTTGTTTTCATTCAAAATGTTGGAATGAAAATGGTAGCTGATTTCTTATTTCATTAAAGTCTGTGTTGCATCCGGAAGAATAACCATAGTAGATATCACGCTGTCTTATACTGTCCAGTGGCAACATTATGCCATGATCACTTTGTGTAAAATCACGTCAAGGAATAATTGCAAGTGTGATAGTTTTACCTGGCTGAAGGGCTAATAACTGCTCTATGAGCCATACTAGCTCAAGGACAAATTTATGGTAAATCTTTTTGAGTAACAATGCTTCCAAGTTTGTTAGGCATTGAAAAGTCAAAAGGAAGAAAAGAAAAGATCCAAAAAGGGCCTCATGTTCTAGTATGTTTCCTGGGTGGTGTCTGCAGTGCCCATCTTTGAGCAAAGCACTGACCTGGAATTCCCAGTGCCAGTGTCCTGCCCAGCACAGGTACAGACAGACATCAAAGAGCTGGCTGGGCTGCAACTGCACTGCCTTAGGGAACAGCTAAGAGGTTTTGGAGTTAGGACACTCTGCTCAGGGAAAAAAAACAAGCAATTTTGTCTTATGTATTGCAAGCAGCTATTAGTAAAAAAGCATTTTGCTTTCTGAGCTTACCCTCAAAAATATCCTGACTGAATTTGTTTTTACAGAAAGCTTCTCAGAAATTGTAGTTGATTAGAGTCTCAGACAAGCCTATTAGAAGAACTGTGTGAAATCAGCACCCTGACTTACAATATAAAGGAACAATATGTTATTTTGTAAGGAAAAATTGCTAGAGTAGGATGTGGCTTGCTTACCCTCTTAGTTCTTTCATATGATACTAGCTTGTTATTATATGTTGACAGAGCGAAAGCCAAGGAATTTATCTTCAAACACAAGCCTTATTTTCTGAGAAGCTATTTCCAAAAGCCTAGTAAACCTATTTGGCAAATTACTGTAATTATTTTTTCATTCCCTTGTCCATAGCGGGAAGTACAAGTGTGCAGTGTAATTACAAAGGGATTTGTCCACTGCATAACCTGAGCAAACGTCCCATCTGTATTTTCCCCTCAGATGTAGACATTTCAGGTTTAAGCCAGTTAAACAGAGGGCAAATTGTGCCTATTGCAGAGTGCACTGATTACAGAGGTACTGAGACAGTGGGAAGTTTCACAGGTGTGATGGTCCCCATAAATTATCTGTTTCTCAGTAAAATGAAAATAAATCATTTTTAATTCTTTCCTTAGGACCAACACATTTGAGTAGAGCCCTCAGTACAAATGAAGGGGCACTAAATGTCCTCAAAAGCCGATAAGACGTTGTAGAAAAGTGACCGATAGCCTTCAAAATAAGGCATACTTGAGAGGTATGTGACCAAAAATAAGTTCAGAGCCTTATGTGAAAAATGATGAACTGCATACCATTTTTTATGGTGACTTTAAGGATGATCACTCTGTTTCCTCGAAATTCCTTCAGTTTGCCAGTGTCAGGACATTGCTCTCGATGAGGAAGCAGAGGCCTTGGTGAAACGGTTAAATAAACATATCGTTATTGTCCAGCTTTAGAAGAGGATATTAGATTACATACCAGGAGAGCAGGCCATGCCTGTCTTCAGCGTTAAAGTGCGTCTGAGTCTGCATTTTCCTGTAGTGCTCTGTTCAGTTTTGATTACCTGCAGCCCCCAAGTTTGGTTTATTTATCTAAGTGTTATTCCAATATAAACTCACTGAGATCAGCTCTGCCCTCAGTCCCACGAAGGCAGCTCAGTGGGAAACGCGACTCAAGTGATCAAGGACAGAAGTGAAGCCATTACCATTCTCTGAGGTATCCGTGTGTTTATTTTTACGCTCAGATTTTTTAAAGTCCTTTCAAATAGGATCAGCAGTTTTTATAATGGGAAAGCCAATTATAACGCAGGTGATTGAAACTTTAATAAGCTTTCATGCAAGCAGCGTCAGCTCTAATGATTTTTAGGTGGTGACAATCTTAACAGAGGATTTTGTGTTAGGTGTATGTGTGCATATGTGTAGAAACCATGGAGGCTTAACAAAACAGTGCCATACAAAAAAAGAATAGTATCAGTTATTCATTATCAAGATAGTACTAACGAGATATTTTTATGTTGGAAAATAGAAAAAAAATAGCAATTATCTTATAAAGGACCTTATTACTTTCTTCCATATGCCACTTCCTCATGGTCAGTCCAGGGTGCCCCATACCTGACTCTGTGAGCTTGGTAGCACCAGTAAAATCCCCACGGAGGCTGCTGCAAGGCTGGGTCATACCTACTGTCCTTGTGGTGTTGGCATTGGTGCTCCCACACATGCCCTGCCAGGAGATCCTGGCAACAGAGGAGTCAAACCGGGTGTGAAGAGAGCAGGAGAGAGAAGCCATGGGAGAAGGTGGATGTGGGGAACAAAGAGCAATTCTGGGGTCAGCATGAATTTGGCGTGGTGGCCAAAGGAAGGGCTGGTGCAGGAAAGGGAAGGAGAGGCAAGAGGACGAGTTTGCAAGATCAGTCAGGGCTGGGTGACTGACAAGGAGAGGGAAGAGATGATGGGCAAGAAACAAAGGTGATCAAAGAGACTGTAGGAACTGAGAGAGAAGAGAAAAGGGAGGTAGGACAAAGACGGTGGCTAGAAGGAGGGAATCAAATGACCAAAAGAAATAACGTATATAACTATAGTGGAAGGGCCTCAGATAGGCGTAGCAGCAATGTCAGTGTGAGATTAAAAGCAAAAAGTAACAAAAAATATTCTTCAGTATTTAATTCCGTGATTGGCTTTAGCTATCAAGTGACAGAAAACAGCTGCATTTCATAAAGCAACAACTGGGCTGCAGTTGTAATCTAATCCTTGCATTTGACACTTAGAAAAAAAATATTTTCCCTGCACATGTGATCCAGTTATATGACTAGTACCACACTGATGAAATCAGTGAAGTTGTAAACTAAGTTGTTAGTAGCTTCTTTTGTCTTCGTGTTTTTCCCTTGTATCTTTGATCAAAGAGAGAAAGGACAGGTTTGAAAAGACTGGGCATTTTCTTTCTGAGTTGATTTAACCTAGTTTCTTTGTCCCCCTGCTCACAAATGTACCTATCATTGGAAAATAAAACCCTTACCAAAAAGATCATCTAAGGAATGAAGGGAAGTCGTAGGTGAAGATAAATATTAATCAAAAGTTAAATGGTTAAACTATTTTTTCAAGAGCTTAAAACTAATGAGCTTGTGTACAGGAATGTGAAATCTGAAAATATTTTAGCAAGGCAGTCAGCAGAGTTCTTTAGATATGCTCATCCACTCCTACTGCCACTTGCCCAGTGTGCTAAAGCTAATATTATCTCACTGAAACGGCAGTATTTCTGATATATATAATCCTAAAGATAACGTCCTCACTGAAGAACTGTTTTTTTCAGAACAGCTACTGCAGTTCTGAAATGACATCGTATGCATTTATGGTGGCGCTTTTGAACCCCACTCATTTTGCCAACATTGTATGGAGGAGCGCAGAGGGCTGCAGTGGGTTTTGGAGCAGGGGCTGCTGCCCACAGCCATTTCACAGGGTGCAGGACAGAAATGAAAGGACAACATATGTCCAGTGACAAAATATGTACCTTGCTGCCTTGCAGATCTCTGGAGTTCATTCTTAAACACATCATGTGCTAGATTACATCTCTACAAAATGTATTTAAGTTATTGTGGCCTTATCTGAAAAAATCCAGACAATAAATTGAATGGATCTCAGTTTATCTTTCTTCTGGTCAAAAGATTAAACCAGCTCTGAACCTGCAACTTCAAGGTACTAAATATTTCCTACCTGATATTAAGGCCACTTAGCCAGCAGACATCAGAAAGTCCTTTCTAGTTTTTATACCCTCTCAATTTTTTTCCCTTTTAAGTAGCAACCTAGGAAAATTTATATTGAGGTGAATTAAACTGGATCAGTTAAACCACATCACATATTTGCGAAGAATTAAAATGGCCAAAATCTATTCATAGAGTTCACTCGCACTATTTCAGCTGCAAGGCAGATACCATTTCCGCAGTTCACCCCCTAGCTTCAGTTGTCCAGAGCAGTTAAAATACTGCAGTGTACTGTACCTCTTATCCAGCATGCAAGCCCAGATTCCTTCCTAAATCCCTATGGCAAGGAGCCCCAGCCCCGAAAGCAGGGAAAGCTAAATCAGTGTACCACTTCATAGGCACAAGAAATAAATCCGTTGGAAAGCAGGAGTCATTAATTCTGATGCTCATGGAATTGCATGTTTACCTGTGAAAACTTTTTTAATCTGACATCCTTAAATTACTTCAGCTTCTACTTTGTCCCAAATGAAATCAGGTTTTATGAAAAATTCTGCAGGTGATTAATTGGTTTCAAAGCCTTCCGAATACACTCAGCATTTCCACTGATATTAGTCTTCTTTTCACAGGAGAGAAATGAGGTTACTGGAAAGCATATTACACCAGCCTACTTCTTCTGGATTAAACGTGCTTAAAATAAATGTCATTCCTTTTCCCAGTCTACAATTTATCATTTCAGAGTGAGAAAACTTATTATCTTCATTTTATCACTGTGTTGCGTAACGTTTTTCTATGTCATTGTACAAAAAATTATTTGCCATATTAAAACTGGAAATATACTGCTCAGAGACCAAATTCTGTTACATGCACACTGCAATTATGTGCAACTTTATTAGGCATTTCACCATCAGTATCTAAAGGACTCGGAGCCTCATTAAATAAAGGATTTAGGTGCCTAAGGAGACATCTATCTCCTTTTGTGGGATTTGGCAAACTAGGTTCAAATCTGCAATCCAACCTGTCTCACTCAGCTACTACTCGTCCTTGTATTCACTAGGCTCTGAAGGCACCAAAGGATTTGACCTTGCCGCTCTTTAATTGCTTAGAGCTGTTGTTCTGGGCATTACAGGAGCTGACCTATTTCCGACAGGGCTGAATGGCTTTGCATCTAGCTCACACCTACCAAAATTATTTCATTCCAGAAACTGCAAGTGAAACTCCTCTCATGTAACCTTAGACACCTACTGCATAGAAGAAGGGCTGAGCAGTTAAACTAGGCTACCTCCGCAGCTAATGTGGAGAAGGAGGCACTTTCAGAGTCCCTCTGATCTACTTTAGTTATCTGCTTTAGGATGCAAGATGGTGCAATTACTCCAGTCACGGTACAAGATGTCTAAGAAGACCAGTTCAGATTTAGATGTCTGCACCGTAATACTCAGATGAATCCCCAAATGGGTGTTCCCCCAGTTTTACATGGCACAGTGGGATATTGTCGTAGACATCCTTGTGGAAGCCAGGAACAATCTGGCACTTTGAAGTGGTGCAGGGCTCTGCAGTAAAGACATGTCAGTTCAGCAGAATTACCTTGCATACTTGACCATGCAGATGCAATCGCACTAATGCCCATCCTGGTATTACCTCAGGGATTTATGTGTCCTGCAGTGTATTTTATATATACACACACACACACATATATATATACACAGCATATTAATATTTTGTATTATGCACCATGTAAGTCCCCTACTAGGCCTGGCACAGCAGAAAAGCTTAAAATGTACCCAGCACACCAAAACGATAAATGACCTCATAAAATGCACTTCTTTATCCTTCTGACAAAAATGTGGTCTCAACCTCTCTTCCTGTCATCACTACTCATATGCTAAGGGGGAGAGGAGAGCCTGGGAACCTGGGCCACCTTTCCCATGCCCAGAAGAGATGCATAGGGGAAGATGCCAGCAGGAGTCTCCCATAGTTCCTTGTGTTGCAAAGATTACAAGAGCCATGGAGCAGAAGAAGTGCAAGGAGGAGCCTGACTCTGCAGTTTGGAACTTGTCTGGAATCCTGGGCCCCGGCCAGCAACAGCTGCAGCACACGGACGGAGCTTGGGTCCCAAATCCTGCATCCTCGTACTGGAACTGCAGATATTGAGAACAAGACAGAGATTCAATGGACCATAAAAAATGTCCCTCCACCATTAGGAAAGCTAGCATACTCATTTAGCCACCCTGTTATCAGTAAGCCAAGGAAATCTGGTATTAAGGACATGAATACTGCATTTAACACTGTTCAGTAATGATGGAATAGGAGAAACCTGCTCTCTTCAAAGATCTTCTATGCCCTTTTGTCTTTTGTAGCACTGAATAGGAAGACTGACTCAACAACTCATATCCCAGCACCACACCAGTATGCTCAGCTATAACATGACAAATATGTTCTGGTCTCACAGAAAGAGATCTTACAGAAAAGCTCATTAGAAAAGTGATCTTTTATGGATAGGGCACTAAAATATACATATAATCTTAGGGTCTTAGCCAGTACATAATCATTTATTTTAGTACAGCTGTAACTGAATTTAATGACCCAATAGATAGTGAATGTTGAGTGCCAGAAAATTCAAAACTATTGCATGATTGTTCATTTTCAGGTGAAGGTTTGTTTAAGGCAACGTGGCAGTGTGCATCTTTATTAGATCACCACAGGTGTCTTGAGGAAAACTTAGGGCTAGATCCAAAGACACTGTAGGTGGACAGACCTCCCAGGAAATCACTGGATGTCTTCTTGTTCATCACAGATGATCTGGCCCAGTGAAGCCACGCTCCATTTTATTCTGTGATGCTTCTTTATGAGCTTGTTCTGCTTCTTTGGAAAGAGGTGCCATAGCTTGGCTGTAAAGCGAGTGAGAAAGTAGGTGTTAAGTTCAACATGTATGGAAACTCTTAGAGACTTGTCTTTCCTTGACCAGGTGTGAAGGTCTGCAGGTCTGCTTCTCTAGCCTCTTTCTCCTGGAGTATTGCAGTTAATAGCGCACAAGAAACAATTCAGCTGCAAGTTTCACCAGGTTTTAAATATTGCTAAGCATTTTTTGTTAATTTCCCATAATATTTTCACACTGTAAAAGGATTTTCTTTTTTATTGTAACACATTATTGCACACTGCATGCTCATAATTACCTAATATTTCCCTGCTCTATAGAATTCTCTCGACTGTTAATATTAAAAGGCTTATTAAGGTCCTCTCTATCAGCTTATGGTCTGCACATATACTTGAAGGGTTGGCAAACTTGGCATAGGATAAATGTCACTTTTAAAATATGTTACAGAGAGAGTAAAGTGGAGGTTAAAAAAATAGAGATTAGAGTGTTGAGTAAATGTCATGACTGCCAGAATCAATTGAAAATGAGCATTCTTGCTGGCCTTAGCTGGAATGAAAAGAGACTTCTCCTCCCCCAAGCCCAGTCCCAGAGGAATACAATCAGGATGGTACTAATGAGCAGAAAACTCACAAGGTAGGGGTGATGTTTCCTTCAGAAACACTATATGCATTGGTGCCCTGAGCCCCCTAAGGACCTAAAATCTGTTATTGTTCCTCCTGGGAGGTCCGTTTACACTTAACACACATCTGGCTTAATTAGGTTGACAGCTGCTGCAGGTACTATTGGACAAGGTCCAGGCATCAGAGTGCATTAGCATTTGTTTAATGGTTTAACCTTTCATAATCTGATCTCCACTGCGTAAATGAACCAGAGAGATATCTTTTATTACTTGTTAATGTGTGTTGTGTGTGTATGCACATACGCACGCTCACACAAACATGCAAGCAATCCACATCAAATGTGTTCCACCATGCACGGAAAATCAACATCTTTTCCAACTGTAAACTTTTGACTAAATAAATACAGGTCCAAATTAAGCAAAAATTAACAAGATTAACAGTGAAGAAAGCAGTAATCACACTGTATATAAAGATAGAAGAAAATTTAATTACTTTCATGTACAGAAAGCAACCACCACATACTCACAACCAGATTTTGTATACCTATGGTTTTCATGTTTTAATTAAAAAGAAATAAAACCAGGAGAGAAAAAAAGGGGTTATAGATTTTGCTGCCTACATAAATGAAGCCAGCATAGGTGGTGGTCCAGTGCAAAATCATGTTTGGCAATAAAGCTCACGTTCTTCATATTTTTAAAATAGATTCAATGAACAAAATAAGCCTGATTCTGCCTCCAATAAAAAGCATAGTAATTAATTCAAAGTCACTGGAAATAATCTGGTTTTACCCTTGTGTACCTGAGGGAAGAATATGGCTCAAATGATTAGGCATGTGCTTTGTTTTCTCAAGAGAACCCTTTCCCTGTATCCATTGAAAGCATTTTTTTCACTTTTAAATATTCTTTTATGTCTAATTGGCTTCTTTCCACAGTAACTCCCTGTAAAAATAGCCTTTGGCAAGGCAGCCAACTTCAGCACAAGCCCAAACCTTATTGTATCATTGAAAGCAAAACCAAATCCAAAGGCTCCTTTCCAAGTCCAATCAGCTTTCTTTATACAACGATGTGCTTTTTTACCTGACAAATTATTGTTCACCCTTCTAGTGACTCCCAGACTGCAATACTCCACATGTTTGGAGACTTTAAATATAAAAACAAAGAAAATCTTTGTATAGTGATGAATCCCATTTAAGTATGAATAAACCAAGCCCTCTGGCGTGTTCTATTTCAGCATACGTTCTTGCCACGGCCTCAGAATGCGTCAGATCTTCTCTGTGGCTTGGTCCAGATAGAGGAGAGCAGCCTTCTGCACTTGCCATGTAATGAGATTTTTTTTTGGCTGAGGTACTGCGGTTTTGTGCCGCATTGCTGAGGAGCAGAAGTTTGAGGTCTGCTACAGAACCTGTCCCAGGGCTTGACACTCATTTTAAGAGATGCGTTTGGAGTTTTTTGCCCTTGTGGGACATTTTGTCTTTGCCTGTCCTCTGTGGAACTCTCTCAGCTGTAATGTGTCTTGGTGAAGTAGCTCAGGGTACCAGCATCACACAATAGTGAGTGCGTGTGTAAACGTGATTAGAAACAGTCCATGTGTTGAACGTCCCCGGCTTCCCTATTTCAGGGCAAGAGCATAGAGACCACATCCTCCAATCTCATGCATAGTAGGTTTTCACACTCTAATTCCCTTTTAGAAGGGAATTTTCTTCTTTGTTTAAGTGAGTAAACTTCTTTATGAGCGGGGTAAACAAAGCTTTAATGAGAATATTGTGGTTATTGACTGCAGCAGGGTTTCAGGCCCATTAGGTGGCTGCTGTCCAAGCGTCTTTGGTGCTTATAGCGCTTGTTATTTCATGTGTAAACTCTCTTAAGCCATCTCTAAATCATGCAATAGAGTTTGGAACACAGACTCTTGTGCTAGCAGAGTAATGGCTATGCTGGAAAATCCACCCTGGGGCACACAGGCCCATGAGGACTTAATGTAAGAGGCATCATGACGTAGCCTTGCTCAGTTCCAGCAAGTGTCACATATTTACATTACTGGCGGGGTGAGAGAGGTGAGAGAAGAGCAACTAATGTAGCATGAGGGAAAAAAGAGAGAGACTTGAGAAACATATCGGGGCCTTGAATCTTTTGGGAAAAGTTTAAAGGTGAAAAAAATATGTAGTAGCCTTTTGGTTCCTGGATCAGACAAGTCTTGCCAAGGCACGTGTTTGGAAAAAATAGGCACAGGATTTTCCCTGGTCACATTCACACAAAGTCCACTACTGGAAGAGATACAGTTCTGCTGCATAATATAGTTTCCTATATCATTTAATATCCTTTGTGCAGGCATACTTGAAGGAAGTTTTCGGGAATCTTTTTGTCTCCTGTACTTAAACAATGCCCAGTTCCACACGAAATATAATACCTTTAGGACTGATCACAGCCTCCTGCTGAACCTGTCTGCTAGTATGACAGCTTAAAATTAACTTTCCACAGATAAAAGCAAAAAGCTGTTGCTGAATGTTAATGAAAAACAAAAGAAAATGGAGTTGGATGGCACAGTTTGATAACATTTGGCCTCCATAGCTTTGTGTTCAGGAGGAGTTCTGCAGGAAATTGATTTGGGACTTTTTAAATGCTTAAAATTAGCTACATACTTAAATACTTTGCTGAATTGCTGCCTCACCCCGGAAAGAAAACAGCTCACTGTAATCTCATTGGTATCAGATTTCCATTCCCAGCCTCCTTGAAAAATCAATGTATGGCATGAAAATCAATCCCTACTCAAAATGTGACAAAAAATGTTTTAATTTTTGAAGAAATGTTTCTTCTAATAAGATAAAATCCAAGTACTCCACGAGGCAGCCAAAGTCCTACAATACATCTCTATGTCTGATTGCTTACCTTGGTTTATGTTGTGTGTTTCTGCTTGTGCTCCTGGATGATTTTTGGAAGGGGTTTATGGACGGGTTCTGTACCTTTTATCTCCTATTACGTGCAATTGTGTGCATTTACTATAATTAATAACAGCAACAACAACAAAAGTTTTTCGATTGTTCTTAAAGGGGGAATGAATTAATCATTGCTATGGTTTGCAAGTGGAGAAATGGAGGTAAAGAGAGATGAAAGTAGTGTGACTAAGAACTATGGCTGGTAGATGGAGGAGGGAGACAGAAGCAGGTCTCCTGAGACCAGGTCTAGTGTTTGAAGTACGCTGTCTTCCATTGGAAATCCTGGAAATCTCTACAGGGTGTCATTAACTTCAGTTAGTTATATATTTTACCAAGGAAATGTACCACCTTGAGATAAACAGTCTATGTCTCTGCCATCACACCAACACCTTGATTTTGTGTGCTAAGTCTTTTCTTTCTTCTTATCAAGGCCAGTCATTCTGGAGAGCACACAGTGTCTGGGGACACCAGGAGGGGCTGAATCATTTCAGCAGCTGTGCTAAGTTCACGTACCTGTGGGAAAGCACAAAAATCCACATAGGGTACTCTTCCACTTTATGGTAATGATTGCAAAGCTGTTCTGAGTGTCCCTCCAAAATAAATCTCAACTGTGACCACGAAAGTTGAAGCAAGTGTATGGCGTAACTGAAAGATTTTTTAGTCATAAAACCGAAGCTTGTTTCTCTTCTTGAAGTCATGGCTTTTGCCTGTGGGCTGGCATCTTCAAGAGAGAGACAGTCTAAATTCAGGTAAAAAACTCAAAGAAGTAAGAAAAAAATGAGAAATGGACGAAAGACTGGATGTGTGGTGCAGTGGAGAAGGAAGAATTGAAAATGATCCCAGAGTATAAAGACCTGCAAAACAAAAAGAAGTATGGCATTTTGAGAAGTACCTTCTGGAGAGGAAGGATGTATTTAAGGGACACAACCTTACAGTTCTTGTGAACACTTTTCTAATAAGACATTTTTCTCTGTTAATGTTGCTTGTTGGCTGCCACAGTGACCAAGAGCGAGAGTCTTGGACAGTTGGTGTAAACCAGATTAGAGACCCTCCTCATTTTTTAAATGGAAACCAGATGGTAGGTTTGAAAATCTCAGTCATGGACTGGCTCTCTCCCCAGATATTTTAAATATTACATTAAGTATCTCCAAGGGAAAGTTAATAATGAAGATGGTTCACTGTATTGAAGAAAAATGACATTAAGTATTTCCTGTTACTAAAATCGCTTTGCATAATACTGAAAAAGCAGTTCCAGTATTAGCAAGACATGTGGTATTATGAAATCAAATAATTTTGCATAAAACCAGCATATGAGTGTAAGTTTGATTCAGTTACAACAGTTTGAGACCTGCCTGAGGACTATGGGGTCAGTGAGTCAAATTAGTAATCCTCCCTGACAAGGAGAGTCACCAAACATTACCCATCTAACTAGCACGCCCCTGGAGAACAAATATAACAATAAATGTTTCTGTTATGTGGTGCCTTCTTTACTGGGAGGGTGAAGGAGATTCAGATGTCTGTTGACTGTGGGGAAAGGCTCTGCAGAGGAGGAAGGGTTGTTACAAACCATGCAGCTAATGCTCTGTGTCAGTGGGCATTCCCATGGGCAACTGTCCTCAGTTGTGTCTGTTGTCAGTCTCCGGGTGAAACAAAATTACTGAAAAATGAATTTAAATCATAGAATCATAGACTACCAGATTGGAAGGGACCTCAAGGACCATCTGGTCCAACCTTTCTTCACAAAAGCACGGTCTAGACAAGATGGCCCAGCACCCTGTCCAGCCAAATTCTAAAAGTGCCCAACATTGGAGAATCCACCACTTCCCTGGGGAGATATTCCGATGGCTGATTGTTCGCGTTGTGAAAAATTTTCCTCTTTTCCTCTTAAAACCCCATGGCATTTAAGTAAAAGAAAAACAAAGAAGTGCTTTTCCCTGAGAACTAATTTTAGGCTTTGGGCTAAAATACTCCACTATTGAACTTAACTGCTTTCACTTTACCGCGATCAACCGCTAAGCTTTAGACAAGTGATAAATTAGATGTGTTTGTACGCTGCCTCAGCCCACCACAGTGACACAAGATCTCGTCTGGCTCTTCCCACAACCCACACTGCAATTTCCAAACTATAAACTAAGGCAAGGAGTCCTCAAAAGGCTGCCTTTCCCCATCAATCTATAGGTCTGTGTGGGCAAGGCGAGGGTGTGAATGCGATAAGAAGATTTTTAACAGCAGGAATGGTGGAACGTTGAAACGCCTGCTAGTGTTTCCCATTTTCAGCTTCGATGAAAAGGCTTCATGGAGAAAGCTTCTTACCACATGAAGGCAACCACGTCTTATAGCTGTCCCTGATTCAGCCTCCCTCAAGATTAGCAGGCTTTCTGAGGCAGTCCTGTGCTCCCTCTGCCTGCCTTCAGCAGCTGGCACAGGGTAAAAAAAGGAAGATTGTGGAGGGATCTGATTTTTTTGTACTGGGGTTATCACCACACACTTTAGCTAAATGAACAAACTGGAGGGAATCTTTTATTGGTTTTTGTTCCTGAGATATGAGGGCTTGTGCATGCTATCTCTGTTTAAAAAGGGTAATGGCAACTTCTTCTCTTACTCTGGACCTCTGCCTGTTACTGTGGTTCAGATGTTTCATTACTGAAGCTAGTGCTTCAGAGCAAAAATGACCATCTACAGTCAGAAAAAAATAGGAGACATTCTTCTGTCCCTCATGAAACATGGCAACAGTCAAATATGAACTTGGGAATTCAATTCCACACAATTGAAATGTGAAGCTTAGGAAAATAATGCTATTGGATCTCAAAATTTTTTAAAAAAACAACAAAACACAAGCAAAAAAATAAACCCCACACAAAACACTGCAAATATCTGCAAAGTTATGTGTTTAGCTGACCCTTGTTTTTTGTTTTGTTTTGGTCTTTCTTCCTGCAGTGGAGAAGAGCACAGCATGTGGTGGAATGAAGTCTCCTGATCTTCTTCATTGCACTGGAAAGATACAGCTTCTATATGTTGAGTGATGCCCAGAGCCTAAACCCGGGTAGTTCATTCAGCAAAGAGGGGACTGCAGATATGGTGGCGCCTACAGAGTGTTTGATCCACCCAGGCCTGCTGTGACACAGGCCACAAGGGTATGGTGAAAAAAACCAGTCAATATTCTTATTTTACCTTTTCCTCCCTCATCTTAAAATATATGTATATATTCATTCATGTCTCTCTGCATTGTTAGACAGGAATATTTAAGAGGGATATAGGGTTTTTTTAACATCCTCCAAGATTTCCAGTGTAGCATAATTTGAATACAAACATCTGGGTTGTTTGGACTAGTCTTTTTCTACAGATAGCAGTTCTCCGGTAGACTTTACAAAGCCAAAAATTACATGAGACAAACAGTATGCAACTCTCATTTAGGTAAAATGATTTAAAGCCACATGATCCCTACACCATTGTCTATTATTAGAGAGGAAATGCATAGTTTTAAGTATGTTGAATTTGGGACACCATTTTTAGGATTAGCAGATCTCATCAGTTCTTCAAAGAGAAGTCAACCAAACATGGAAGATGGAACAACAGATACAAAGTCCTGCTCTTTGCCAGACGGTGTTGTCTTTCCTCTTTTGTTTTGTCAACGTTACATATTTTCTCATCTACCATAAACATAAAATCTGTTTGTATGCATTTACTTAACATGTCACCCTTTGTGACACTAAAAATAATGCATTTAAATGTGATATTTGTGACTATGTGCCCAGTATGCAAAACCCTATTCATCATTTCCTTACACTCAAATTAGGCCTAAGGGATTCTGAGTGCAATTATGGCATTGACTGGATTACTACAAATAGTTAAAAATGCAAGGATATTTCATAAGCTATTCCTGAGGCTCGTGGGTTGTGGACCCAGTGAAACAGCCTGTGGAAGTAAGAGCAGGATGTGAAAAGCTGGTCCAGTTATATCAAATGATAAAAGTAATAGGAAGCATTAAATATTGAAAACTCAAAATAATCCGTGGCAGTCATAAAATCAGTTGAAGCAAACCGATACCGACTTGCAAGGCAAGCGAATAACATGAAGATGCAAATGGGAAATGTACCTATTGCAATAGATAGGACCTCCAAAAATGCAGAGAATTTTAGATGTGGTGTGAAAAGATTGAAGGCCACCTGTCATACGACAGTTGCTTTTTGTAGCTGGCTATACATACAAGCAGGAATAAAACGTATGTATATATTTAAGGCAATGCCGAGTGTTCTGTGGACAAAAGGGAAGGCTCAAAATATAAAATCAATATTAATATTTATAAAATATAAAATAAATACTTCACTGAGAAATCTGCTAAAGTTATGACTATTAACATTTCTGAAAAGGTATTATTTTCTGGTACTATGTTTAATGTATAAAATACATTGCGCGCAGTGTGCCAACAGCCATCTGCTTGTAAAAGTGTGTGTTTTCCAAATGCAGATAGGAACCACTGTACTACAAATAAAACTGGAGTAGGACAGATTAAATGGCTCAGCAATAGTCTGTATATTCTACTTATAAAAGCAAAAGCAGTACATGCGATAGTCTTTAATTGACAAATAAAATGAATTTAATACCTTTTGAGACTCTTCTCACAGATTCTATTATGAAAGTATTTTCTCTTTTAAACAAAGAACAAGTTGTCCGAAACCTGATAGGTTTAGAAAAGAAAAGAATCTACGTATTTTGGTGAGGAAGGGTTTCTCTAGGTTAAATTAGTCATAACTTGTTCTTGGAAAAACATACAAAGAAAGGATAAGTCAAATTCTTCTGTAATATGCATGTAGACAAGAACTGCATTTGAAGATTAATTATCTCATTATTTGCTAATATGCTGTAATTAACTGAGCTATAGCTCTGAAATTACTAAATGTGGGATTACTATTCCAGATTTGAATTAGCTTGTATCTCAGAAATGTTCTTCACTACACCTCAGCTTTAGGACATAAGCCTAATTAAATTACCACTTTATTTGATGCAGCTGCTTCATAAATTTGCACTTCAAAATAGTTCCATCATTCACCGTGTCATTTCCTGTGTTTTGTAATTATTGGCTGGTAAAAAATTAAACTCAAGGAGTTTAACAATAGCACAGTAGCTTTTCCTTACACTCAAATTAGGCCTAAGGGATTCTGAGTGCAATTATGGTGTTGACTGGATTAGTAGAATTGGTTAAAAATGCAAGGATATTTCATCAGCTATTCCTGAGGCTCGTGGATTATGCCCAAGAAAATGAAGATTTAATTTCACCTAAGTTATTTCCATCATTTCTAAAAAAAATAGACACAGAAGGAAGCTCGGTAGTTACACAGGACCAAGAAGAGAGAACAGATTGAATGAAACGACGTCAGTGGGATTTTCTCCATTACCTTCAAAGAAGTCAGGCTTTCAGCTTAATCTGTACTTCTTCTAATGTAAGAAACCCATTACATCAGGTTTTGGGGGAGCTCATATTCACTTTGCAGATACTCTAGATAGAATTTGTATTTTTTTTCTTGCACGCCTGTTTCCTGTATTTTACCATTACTTGCGCAACTGCTAAAAGAAGAGGAAAAAAACGTAGAATTCTCTGTTAAAGCTGGATATGAGAGAATAGACCTTACCAATACCAAACCTACTTGAACTTTTGCCTTTTGGAGAGGTTATGTCTTAAAGGGACGTATTAGCGTGGCAGTTTGCCACAGATCACTGCTCCTGTAGTACAGTCAGGTACGGGCAGCCATGCTTGTCTGGTATTTTAATACCTGATTGCTTCAAGTCAGATGTCATTCCAGAGCTATTACCATTACTCAGAAATAGCTGGAATGATAGCTGTAGGCAGTCTACCATTTTCAGGAGAGATATTGGTTTCTGGGTAGTCCTGAAATGTGCAAAGCCGTGCTATAGTATTTCTTCTAGACATGATTTCAATTACAGGACCTGGTTATCAGTCCCCATTGGCATTCTTTGTAATCATCTGCTGTATGCAAAGATGCAATATCATTAAAATGACATTATTATTCATGAATAAGTTTGGAAAATCTCATTCATCATACATCCCTTAGAAAAACTAAAATAACAAATATAAGCAAGGTCATTCATCTTTCTGGGATGTTGCAAATTGGAAGCATCATGACTAACCATGGTGCTTTGCTTATGAAAACACTTATTTTCATTCTTATATTTTGTGGATTTTGGGCCTTTTGAATGCAGTGGACAGAATGTTGCCTCAAACTCCCAAAATAAATTGTGGATCTTCTCTGCCATTCTCCTGAGGCAACAAACATCCTATCAAATTTGCAGGTGGGGAGCTCTCTTCCCACAGGAAAATGATTCAGGATGTTTCTACAGAGGGATTTCTACCTTATAAGCTCTATAACTTCGTGGTATCATCCAAAGGTCACTCAAATGGAGGAGAATACATACATTTGTAACAAGTAGGACAGTGATACTAGGGGAGATTTCACAACTATGAAATACAAGGACAATCTTCCCAAAATATAGGAAAACATTCCTGCCTAAAAGGAAAAAATACCGACATTCTGAGTTTGGAGAGACCTTAAAACCTATGCAAAATGTAGGCAATATGAAGGGACCCTTTAAAGGAATGTGACTTTTTAAAGAAATTATATTAGACAAAATAATTGTCAAACATAAATCTTCAGTTGAGTCATTGGTGGCTATCAGTCAGCCTGTCTGATAGAGAAATAATCAAGTACTCATACAAATATGTATCATCTGAGAGAAAATATTCAGTATCAGATAAAGTCATGCTATTGATGGCTATATACATATAGGAGATTCTCTGTGTATTTTTATTGCAGGGAAACCCAGTCACGTTCCTCATACCACGCTGCACATGCAGCAACACTAGCTTTCAGTCTTTCAAGTTTGTCACCATGTAAATACATACTCCTTACAAAAACTGCATTATAAAACCCTTTGTATTTCTTGAATGGCTAAAATAATTCCCTTATAGTAACCATGAAAATCCTCTTTCACAAAAAGTAAAAGGAAGTAGCAGGCATCAGAAAACCTGGCTCAGAAGGATTTCGGAGTTTAAATCTCCATCTTTACATTGATTCTCTATCTGCCTAAGACATGATAACGAAAATCCATTTCTGCACTCTGCTGCATTTTTGGAGCAGTCCAGATCCACATCTGCACATGGATTTCACAGTTTAGGTTAGTCTCTCTTAGAATAAATGAAATCCTTTCCCAACCCTGAAGTATCATTTTTAACTTTACCACCACTTCTTTCCACTCCTAACAAAAAGAGAAATTAATCCTATTAACAAGAGCTTTAATCTATGGTATTCTGTGATTGCATACTCTTGTCCACAGGCAGGCAATTGGTCTCAATGATATGATCACCAAATCTGTTACATTCAGTGTCCAGAGATCACAACTGCTGCAAGTTAATTAATTCCTATACCTCTGTAATGGATGTTGCTCTGTTAATAGTGTATTCAATAAAAGAGATGATGAAAGAGAAGATGAAATATGCTGGAAAAGTGAAAAATGCAATGACAATAGTTATAAAAGGTACAGTGTAATACAGTGAACGCAATTTGCTCAATACACTTAATGTTCTCTATAAAAAATCTCATCGTGTTCTCACCAGGGAAGCAGGCTGTGCTGTATGCGCTACCTATGGAGTCTTTCAGCAGTTTAATGTGACCAAACTAAATGACTTCCCCTGCATCTATTTAAAATATGTCCAAAAGATGTAATTTCTGGATGGTCAGCTTTTATTAAGGCAAAGAAATACAGGAGACATACTGACAAATGTGAGGCTCGTGTATATAAGCACATTCCATAATGTTCAGCATGTAAAGCTTTTTAATTTTGCCTCCCATATTCAAAATTACATGGGAAGACATCCAACTCCTAATTTATTATTCTTCTTAATTATGTTCTACATGTGCAATGTGGTAGTTAGTGGTTAGTGGTGAAAAAGTATTTATGCCTAAAAAGCTCCTTCAGAATTGAAGCAAATTTCTTGGTTAGTACCTTTACCATCCAAAACATAAGGGAAGTGGGAGGGGGAACATGCAATGGATATATTATGGTGTTACATGTTTTTATGTTTTTCTGCGTGTTAAGTATTTTTGATACTTACTATGTGTCAGCTCTCTAAGATGATGAACAGGCAAATTCATTTGTCCTCCACGTCTCAAAGGACATAACAGCATGCTGCAGCAGCCCATTGAATCTCAGTGGCACACATGTTGCCTTTTATCCTTTTCTACCTCCAATGAACCATGTGCTGATGAAAATCAAACCATATAAACGTGTGTAAGAATGTTGAAAACTTGTTAGATGCTGCAATGACAGTAAAAAAAATATTCAGAAAGGCTCAGCAGTCTGCAGTGGCTGACGTCGCTGTCGGACTGTACAGCACACGGCCACGGCCACATCCTACGGTCCATGGCATCCCTGCCTGTGTCTGAGGAGGGATGGGAAGACATAAAAACCCTTTTACCTTCTCCCAGGCGAATCCAGACCCACGAAGCCCGTAATTGGGACCCACGTAAGGACTTGTTCTCCTGCCAATCCCATGTTGCCATATGTCCCCCTTCCCGAGCTGTCCCGTGTTGCCATCTGTCCTCACGCCAGCCTGGCCACTCGGGGCCATCTGCTTCTGCCTGACCTGTCCCGCGGGGCCAGCTGTCTCGCCCCTCTCCAGGCTGGTGCAGCCATACACCTTTTCTGGAGGTACACAAATTCCTACCAGCCATGGATAAATATCTGCTAAAAGGGGCAGAAAGCCTCTAGCGCCCTAGAAAAATCAATTTGTTCAGTCTGCATTTCTTAGTCAGTGTCTATTTCAGGCTTCAGCATGAAACTGTTTTTGTCAGTCCTCAAAAGTCTTGGTGTTGACATTTTATTGAAACTCTGAGCTCAGGTGGCAGAATAGGAACTGGGAGACGGTGGAAATTGGGTTTTTTTGCAGTGTGTCCATTACTCTGGTGCCATGTACGAGCTCGTTTGGGAACACAAGGAGTTTGCAAATCTGTTCCCTCACCTTCATAAAAACCTGGCTTTGAGTCATCAGTTATTAAGCTCATCTCAAATGTAGTACCATTAAAGTGGTGGCACACAAGGAAATAATCCCATCTATTGCCCAGCTTTTTGTAAAGTCTGAGTCTACTAAGCTATATTTAACCAAATGAGTGGAAAAAATGGAAACACTTCTGAATTCCTATGAAAAAGCCATTCCCTTGGTCACTGTGGGCACTTAGTTGTATCTAGACGAGGGTTGTGGGGATAATTTTCCACTTTCCAGTTGCATATTCTCACATCCCAGCTCCCTACTGGGACAAAACACAGGCATGCACCAGCTGTCCCTCCTTCTTCCCTCCCACCTTCCCACAATCTGGTTTTCACAGAAAAGAAAACTGGAGGTGCGGGCTGGACAGGAGCCATCATTTTTCCTAGCAGGTAAGTCTAGACATAGCTTATAATACCCTTCATACCAGTTCTCTTCCCTCATTTCCAATCTGTAGCACATTTTTACTTACTTATATTGAAGTAAGTATTTTTAAGTGTTCCAGTTTGATTGATGCCGTGGAGAAATCAGTGTCATTATTGCTGCAAAATATTTAGGGAAGGATTATTTCAACATTCTGGCTGTTTATCCAATAAAATATTTTCCCTGAAACAGTGGAGGTTAAAATATGAGATCTGAAATCCCATATGCATTGACGTAGATGCTATAACTTCTGCTGATTTCAGTAGGGGCAGAAAGCCACCCTGTGGTGAATATTCTGCTCAATATATCTCTCCGCATACCTAATCCATTTTAGTGCTTCTAAAATTAACAGCCATATTATCCTGGTACTAAAGATATGAACAGCAATCTCATGCAAATTGGAGTGACTGGTTGCGTTGGAAAATAGAGAATTATTCAATCAGAGACACAAAAAAATCTTTTCCTCAGTTATTTTCATGAGGTTCAGGTTAGACATCTATGGCTTAGGTCACAGCTGTATACTTACTCTGGACTCCGTAGTAGAGGTCTTGGGTGGCTGTCAGATATTCTTTTGGCTTAAAGATGCACAAAGAATCTTAAAATGATTTCACAATGTGTCATAAGGAATGATGAGTTGCACTGACAAACTAAAATTTGTACTTTAAACATTAGCACCACATGTTGTTAATCTTAAAAAGAAATTTGTTCTTTAGAAGAAAATCTTCTGACTATACTATGTCCACCTCAAAGAATTAACTTGTTGCTTTCTGAAAAGATTGCTGATGAATATTGGAATATGGCTCTCTATAAAGTTACAGCCATGCTAAATGCAAGACTCCATTGAAAACAGTGCCTGACCTCAGACTGTATGTCATTTAGTTAGAGCAAAAAGAATAAGGAATTATCTACGCAGCAACATCACATGTTACCAGCAGCTTCAGGAAGAGACACTTACAACTGAGATACTTCAGGTGAGAGCAGGGAACAGTGAAAGAACATCTCACTAGACCAAACACCGTTCCTTAGCCTCTGGTCCAAGTCTGACTTCAGCTGAAGCTGGAGCCATTCTGTTTGAGAGTGCAGCCCAGATCTGGCCTCATTTCTCCCAGAGGTGGGAATCCGCAGCACCAGCTACGGCTGCTCATGGGCCCTGGTGCAGCGACTGCGATGAGCGTACAGCGCAGGAGAAACATGCAGCAAAGTTGGTGTCCTGGTGATCACTTTGCTGGAGCCAACTCGTAGAACCATAGAATTGTTTTGGTTGGAAGAGACCTTCAAGATCATCAAGTCCAACCATTAACCTAGCACTGCCAAGTTACCTCTAAACCTTGTCCCTCAGCTCTACATCTACCCCTCTTTTAGATACCTCCAGGGATGGCAACTCAGCCACTTCCCTGGGCAGCCTCTTCCAATGCTTGATAATCTTTTCAGTGAAGAAATTTTTCCTAATATCTAATCTAAACCTTCCCTGCATTAATGCACCCAGTGCACTAGCTGTTTTTTGCATCAGAAAACCAAACCAAGCCCAAAACCATTTCTTTCAAAGTTTGCTTGCCATGTGCAGGCAGTGCTGCAGTGGGTTGGGATGCAGGGAGCATGTGCTGCCTGCCCTGCTGTGCCAGTAGCAGATTGCACAGACACAGCAAGATAGAGTTACTCACCGAGGAGTGCGTGGTAGGTTTTGATAACATAAGGACAGATGCTATCGAACCCTACCCAATACTTCTGCAGTTGCAGGGAAGAGTGTGAAAGGGGAGGAAGAGGGGAAAGAAAATCCCAAGATGCGGTAGAGGTACATTATCAGTCATTTTGCTATTATGAATATGAACAGCAGGTAGTCCATTAAGCCCAGCATTTTCACTTAACAATTGGAGCTCTGATAGCCATTAGAAGCAAGTCATATTTAATAGCAGTTGACTCCCTCAACTCTTTCTCCTTCAGTACATTTAAATGATTCTTTGGCAAGTGAACTAAATTTGTTTCTCCTGCACAGGACTGGGAGAGGGGATAAGGAAAGGCGTTTATTTTTGCAGAACTGGATCCCTTGCTACCCACTCCCCTCTGAATCTCAACTACTATCTGCTAAGTCAAAATGAACTTTAATAAATGAGCTGAACTCATTAGCTATGTGAAGCTCATGCTTACAGTCATAATGATTTTAAAATGTGTGGCTGCATCTTGAAGAAGAACAGAGCTTGACATAATTTCAGTTATCAAATACTGGTAATTGACACAGAGACAGGCTGTGCTTTACACTGGGTTATAATTAATCCACTTCAGTGACCTCAAAGGCTGCACTTCTGAGAAATCTACCACTTACGTTTTGATTCTTTGTCAACTACTTCAGCAGACATAAATTACAAATGAGGTACTAATGAAGTATTTCATCACCTGTTTACCTTCAGTGATCAGTTCCCTTACCCTAATTTACAGGAAGCACAATTTTTTTGAAGCTACTGTCAGCTGGAGCTGCCTTTTACTCTGAGCAGTTATAAATTAGCACATAGCTGTGCTTACTCTCACCAGCTCTTTGTTCTGGTTTTAAAATACTACAGCGCTGGAGGAAATAAGTTTATGCTTAGAAACTGATGGATAAGAAGAGAAAAATTTGTATTTTCTTTTCTTGTATTCTTTTCTTTAAAGGCTCACTAAATGGAAGGAAATTCCCCACTGATATATACGACATCCTACTGCAGTGAGTGTGATTGTGTCTATTTACACCAGGAGGGCATTTGACTCATACAGAAACTAAATCCTGATATATTATCAAGCATTTGGAGTGATCTTGAAGTACATGTCAAAGAATCACCTCGGTATGCCAAGGTATTGCCACTGAAATCCTTACATTATGCCTGTGATGCTCGCATAAATGCCTCTAATTTAAAATGGCAGGACTCGATTCCCACATGCAGGCTGAAAAAACATGGAGCAAGGGATAATTTGAGGGGTGAGTAAGCAATAATTTGACTTTCAGAGTCTGGTAGGTGAGGCACAGCCATACCAACTGCCTCGTCCCGACGTGCTGCTCTGATGCCTGGGGGTTGCTCCTGATCCGATCCCGCTCCTGCCAGCAGCTCCCTATAATACCTTCCCAAGGGCTCTGCACCATCCTCTTCTGTGATTGAGGCTCTTTTCTCTCCTAGGAACCAGTGCTTTTACCCCCACCTATTCCTCCCAGCATCCCAATCAGTGGTCTTCGACTTCTTCCTGCTGACAACAGCAGTTCTCCTATTCAAGTTGGTGTCTCCACTGTCCTCTCCCTTTCTCAAGCTACTGTGAGGCCCACAGAAGCTTTTAGCCCAACAAAAGCTAAGTATTCTCCCTGTTTTTAATGCAACTACTCCATATTTTATCATCCTTTTAAGTCAGGAAAAAATCAGAAAAACCTACTCATGTTTTTCTAGAGACCTAAGAGGAAAACTGAAGAAATTTAATTGTGGGGAAAGCTACGTGAAATTTGTGAGTTCTGTTTGACACTGGTCACTTCATGTGGAAGCGCCTAATGGACTCACAGCCGTCTGGAGTTCAGGCCAAACTTACTTTTCAAGTCTGAACCAAGGTACTATGCGACAGATCATCTGGATTTCGTTGCATGCTGAGGTGGAACAGGAGGTTGCCTGACAAATGAGAGTGGAACATATTTGTTTATTTTTTGGCGGGGTCCTTAATTGGCTCTTTTAGGGAGTGAATGGAAGAAAAGAGACAGAGAAAACAGGTAGGCTCACATGTTCTGGAAATGGAGGAAGCACGGAAAAGGTGGGGAGAAAGCATCTTGGGCAATGCAGGGGCCTCTAACATTGAAGTGTACCTAAACATACAATTTTGTCTACACTTGAAAATTTCCTGTAGTAAATAAAGGCACGAGTCATAGCTTAAAGAAAATTCCAGTGTTTTTCTTGGTTTACCTTCACTGACAAACATCCTTGAAAAACCAAGCTGCAAACCTGCAGCACCACATAACTGTAGCTGAGAAGAAAGTGTAATGAAGGTACCTGGGAGTCCTTGGCTCAGTACCGGTGCGGTGGCCCAGGGCTGCCGTACTACAGGGGCTCAGTGCCACCAGGGGAGAGTAAACTGCCTGTGCCCAGGAGGAGTCCCAGACAGCCTCTGGACAGAGAGGCTGCTGCAGCCTTCTGGGACAAAGAAAGTTAAAAACACAGCACCCAGCACATGGGGGTTCAAATACATGTGCTTGGATGGTATGGGCCAAAGGTGGAACTATACAGATCATGTGCCTTAAGAAGTTTCGTCCTAAGCCTGTTTATGCATTCCGGTCCAGTTATCCTAGAAAAGCCACAGCGTAAGTTCCCATTGCACTGGTAAAAACATATTCTGAAATAATTTGTTTCTGGGTCTGTTTTGCTCTAGGTTTTACAGCCTTCAATGTTAAGGGTAGGAATGCACTTGAGACAACTCTACAGGAAGGCCACATGCACTGAACCCTGGTCACCCTTCCCCAGACATCTCTGATTTGGAAACCCATTGCTGAGATTCATTGCCCTATGTCAGGCAGGATCTGCTCCATGAGCATTGCTCGGTGGAAAGTCTGGGAAAATAGAAGGCTGTGTTTGTCTTTTGAATGTGCTATTTCCTGGACCTCGCCACATCTCCTCTTTCTCTCTGTCTCTCTGAGCAGAGCTGATCACCTCTCAGAATGCTCAGGGCTGACCATACTTGGTGCAACAAATAAGCATATCTTGGGAAAAACAAAACCTGAACCCAAGTGTCAGCAAGGCCCTACCTACTAACAATTTCCATAGGTTTTCATAACTAATTACTTTGCTATACAAGGGGAAAAAGAGCAACTGTCACAATAAATAATATTGAGCATTTTTTGTAAACAAGCTGTACTTTTGCAGGCAGAGACTCATCATGATGACGTATTTTTTTTCTTTTACAGTTTTTCAACAGTTGTAAGCAATATACAAAGGATCTAATATACCTTTTTTTCAAATGGGATGCTGTGTTTTGTGGTACTCCCTTTTATTAAAGAAAATTTTATGTAGAAAAGAAGTAAATCTACTTTGGGGGACAGGGCGAAACAATAATGGAAATTAATTTTACACAGACTTTAAAAGGTAATAGAATCATAGAATCATAGAATCTTCATGGTTGGAAAGGACCTTTGAGACCATCAAGTCCGACCATACACACACACAAAAAAAAAAAACGACCAAAAAAAAGCAAAACAAAACAAAAAAAAACCAAAAAAACCCCAACCTCTACAATCTCTGTCACTAGAGCATGCCCTGAAGTGCCAAATCTACACGTTTCTTAAATACCTCTAGGGATGGGGACTCAACCACCTCCCTGGGCAGGCTGTTCCAGTGCCTGACCACACTTGCAGTAAAGGAATTCTTCCTAATATCTAACCTAAACCTCCCCTGCTGCAACTTCAGACCATTTCCTCTGGTCCTGTCATTATTCACCTGGGAGAAGAGGCCAACACCCACCTCTCTGCAACCTCCTTTCAGGTAGGTGTAGAGGGCAAGGAGGTCTCCCCTCAGCCTCCTCTTCTCCAAACTAAACATGCCCAGTTCCCTCAGCCTCTCCTCATA